>MU226788.1:4133526-4174740 GCA_018584345.1 Thuja plicata
TCATTTATTTATTAATTGTTTTCAACATGTGAGATAATTGAATTCTTTTTAATTAAGAATTGCTTTATTTGATGAAATTAAATTAATTTAATTGAAATTAATTTAATTGGAAGAATTTAATTAGTAAGTTTAAATATTTGATTTAAACTATAGGAAATTGAGTTTAATTAATTAAATAATGGTAATTAATCAATTAAAGCTTAATTAATTAAATAAAATTAATTATTTAATTAATTTTGGAGATTGGATTAGATGATTTGAGAAATGAATTTAGAAGAAAATAGATGATTAATTAATGATTAAGAAAACATTAATTAATAGATGAAAATTAGTGTTTTTAATGTAAAGTCGCAAGCCTGTCCATTTTAGGGTGTCTACAGATTGCTTATGGAGAAAATGTACAAGATCTATTGTTTAAGTGATCAAGTCACGTTGATACGTGTCCCAAATGAATAGTTGTTTCTAAGAAGTAAACAGAGACGCTAATGAAGGAGATGTTGAAGATCTGCGTTCGAATTCAAAGTTCTCAAAGTGGTCATCAGTGAACCGTTAAGCCACAAGTTTCAAACCAGGCAAATTGATTGCAGAGCGTGTGGCTACTTCAGTAGAATTCAATGCAAAAGACTAGTTTGATTGAAGCTTTATAATTCATTTCTTAAGCTCGAAGCTGCCATAATCATTGAAGTCATTGAAGTGAAGATCAAAATTGATGCGATATCGAGCTCTGTGTCACAAATTGCAGAATGGGTGAGTCTTCTATGATACAGTAAAAATTCAAGCTTTCAATAGGGTTTGACATTCTGAAAGAGTTACAAAATTGTTAATATAATATGATAATCATTCCCGTAAGAAACCCTAGATTCAAAAGATGACCCCTAGGATTGAATTCTCTGGCAATGTGGAGTACAAATATAGAAATGTATGAGATGACCTTATACAACAATTGAGTGGGTCTACAAATGATTCTACCTAGATTAAGATAATTGTTCTAGTACATCCTTATTTTAGAGTCGGGGAGGGCTTGTATGATATTGATAGATGGGCCAAGGACGCCAAGATCAGAACAAGTAGTTTGAATTTGTTTAAAACTTCTTATAGCCAGAGAAATGCTCCCTCCCCTGATTGCAATATATGGGATCTAGATGTGGGAAAATTGATAGTTCCTGGAGTGTTCATGGATACAGACCTATTAATTTTAAAAGCCAACACATATGATAGAGTATCCAGGGTCTTGAGAGACACAGAGGGGAATGCATTGTTAACTGTCACAGCCAATGAAATCAGAAAGGTCTTCAATTTAAGTGACCTCTTAGTTCAAATGGATGATATTGATTTTGACCATTTCAAAGAGGTATATAAGACTTAGAAGGAATACTACATGAATGAGGCCTTGAAAGGATATTTTAACAAGATAGGGGGTCTGATTTTAGTAGGCCCAAATACACCAGAGCCTTTTAAACTGGACTATTTTAATATCAAGGCTAGGGGAATGTATAGTGCATTGTTCCATGTGCTAGGAGAAGATGAGGAAACAATGATGCATATCCATTTCATGCTTATGGTTGTTCAGATTTTGCATCCCCACTTGTCTGTTATTTTTTATTATGCTACCTACATTGCTGACTTAACGCACTAGGGTTTGATAGGTATTAAGGATAAGAAGATAGTCAGGCCCATGGTGTGATACTCCTTGATGATGCATATGATTTTTTTTAATAATGCTGACTACTTTGAAGAAGAAATGGATCTCACCAAATTTTAGGATGATGAAGATGTGCCTGTTCAATTGTGGAGTACTGACTTGTATTGGCACAAAAAAGAGGCCAATTACAAAATTTTTATAGGACTTTTGCATCTGGGCTTGGAGCATTATTATGTAAGGACAACCCTAGAATTAATGTAGATGTATTGATATTATTAATACCATTGGAGTATGCTCCAGAATTGAAAATTGTTCATAATTGGGGTGATTTTATTTTATACCCTGTCTCAATAGTCATTAGGGTTTATGGATTCAGGGGAATTCCAAATGTCCTCCCTTATGAGTGCCACTAAAAGTGGGTCTGGAAAAGATTCTCAAGAAGTTAGGTGGATTGCAAGAGGAAGCCTTAATTGGTTAAATGAAAGGTAGCATTTTCACTACCCTCACCAGAGTCCATCATTTTATCATTACAAAAGGGGGATGGACCCAGTTTGATAAATACCTAGAGCCATACCAGTTAACAACATCAGTGATGAGGTGTGCAGATAATGAAGGTTTTATCATTGACATGTTGAGAAAAAGAACCAAATGCCTGGCATTAGATAATCAATTCAACTTCCCAGAAGATATAATAAGGAATGAGTTTGATCCAATGAAACAAGAAATTAAGAAGGAAAAGTGATTAGCTTATAATAAATCTTTAGATTTTATCCACAATTTTGATAGATCATATGATCCCCTGAAGGCATTTGAATCTTGAGAAAAGAAAATAGAATCTATGATGAACATGTTTGAGGAAATAATGCAAGCCCTAGATCAGAAGAAAAAGAAAGTGATAGAAGCAGAGCTAGAAATGCTAAGCCTCTTCTGAGCAAGATGTCACAAGGTAGGGTGGTCCCACCAGGGAGGTATGTAGTCTACAAGCAAAGGGGTTACAACACAATTTTTCCTAGAGATGAAAAGGCATATGAACAAAAGGGAAAAATGCCAATGGATACCAGTTCGCAAACTTTTCTATCCCCAAAAAGGAAAAGGGTAGAAGGAAAAGAGAAAAAAATGGGTGATGTCTATTCCCCTTCTTAGTCTCCCTTGCATATGGATGATCAAAGTATCGCTGAACAATTGGTAAGGATGGGGAATACTGGACATATTTTTGTCACAACCCAGGAGTTACAAGAGGGAGTGCTAGAGGCACCCAAGCATGCAACATTAGATCTTACAGTAGCAGAATTTGCTGGGAAAGAACTGGATCCTATAACCAAATAGGCTAGTGATGAAGTTTTATCTAATGATGAATTTTTTAAGGCTAGGGCTTTCATCCAATTCCTGTGGAGAGTTCACATTGATGAGTTCAGAGAAAATGTCAAAAGTTGCAAGAAGGTCAACCTGAAAAGAATAAGGAAGACATTGAAAAAGAAGTGAAATAGGAGATGATGACCAAATTTGATAAGATAACCCAGAAGAAGGCAGGGAGTTAGTGAATAAAGAAGGATTCCTCATCTTACCTCAATGGGATCTTGTAGATGCCATCATTTTTGATGCTGTAATAAAAGAAGCCAAACCAGTGCACACTACTGGGACATGAATTGGTGCCAAATTAAGTGAAGATCATGCATCACTGGTGATATTGTCTTTGAAAAGGAAAGATAAAAAGAGAAATGATGAAGATGATCAGGTTGAACACTCAGGAAGTCTCGTGGTGAAAAGGGTATTAGATACCTTAGGGGTAGAAGTAGCTAACCTCACTCTGGAAACAACAAAATTAAGCTTAAAGGTAGCTGAGGAGCAAGAAGATGAACTCAAGATCCTGAGGGAAAATATGAGGTAGTCATGAAGGCATACAACAATGAGAGGGTCAAATCGATTGAAAAGGATAATAAGGTTTCCTTCCTTGAAGGAAAGAAAATAGTGCAGTTTGTACCTTAGAGGATGATTACAAAAGATCCTCACTAGCCATCATCATCAAGCCCTATCATAACTTACCCTCCTTCCCTTGCACCATCAAACCTTACCACACAAGAATATTGGAACAAGAGAAAGCAAGATTGATTGCTGAAAGAACTTGGCTAGAGAAATCAAAAAAGGAATGGGTTGAATAATCTGCAGTTTTCAAGGAAGTAGAGGCATGGGTGAAACATAAATGTGCTGACAAAATACATAACACCCTCAGGCATTACAATCATGAATTAGTTCCTACTGCTGTTTATTCACATGGGAAGGAAATTTTCAACATATTGAATGAATACAATGCAAATAAGGACAATTGGGATCAAATGGTTAATAGATGGAAGGGAAAAAGAGGAGGACTAAAATTCTTTCATACCACATGCAAAGAAGAAAACAATGTTGACATTATCTTAACGGGTACTTATAAATGTGTCAAACTACTGATGGACATGGATATAAGAAGGAGCATCATCATTATGAAAGTGATGGCTTTGAGAAAGGAATATATTCAAAGGGTCGATATAAGATGTTTCCCAATATTTTTAAGAAGAGTGGAGATCTATAAAATGAAGCATTATGGCATAGATAAATGAATGAGGCATTAGCGATAAGAACTGATAGAATAATTACTCTGGAAAGTACACTCCTATTTGTTCAAACTATTGAGATAGTAGGTAAAGCCAGAGCATTTTTTGAATTTTGATCAGAGGAAATTGAGAAGGCAAGTGTCAACTAGAAAGAGATTAAGAGAAAGAAGGACGAAGTCATTAGCTTTGCCTGGCTGAGTGATGAGGTGTATACCTCTTGGAAGGACAAGTACACTATAGTTGATCTAGTAGAAGGTGACGATATGCAAGTAGAAAGTTAGACCCAATAGATCAGATGATACAGGTAAATTTGAAGATCCTACATCACCAACATCAAAGAAAACAGACTCCAGGTGGCTGCTTCTGAACAAATTTGAAGCAGTTACAAGTGCCAAGCGGTCAGGAGAGAAAATATGTTAAATATCTATTGTAACAAGAGTGGTTATCACTTCATTAGCTATTTTGTCTTTTTATTGAGTCATTGATTTTGTCCTTATTCCAAATGATCTGAAGCTTGTTGCAATCCTATTCTATAAAAGGATTCCCAAGATCATTGGAAAGGGCTGGAAAATTTTTGATTGTAAACAATTTGTAAAGTTTTCAGTCAAGACGGGAAATATAGTATAATTTGTACTAGATAGTGTAAGAAGTAAGAAATAAAGTTGAGAGATCTTTTGCAGGTTATTGAAGAGGTTATCTCTGAGTAATTTTTGTATACTGGACTAAGATTTTCCAAATTTAATACAAGGAGATTCCAATCTCTCTTGTGTTATGTGTCTTGTGAGTTATGCATTTTCTGATTCATTAGCATAGTTTTGTCTATGTTTATGTACTTGTTTGAGAGTTCTGATCTAGGATCAGATTAAATTAGGCTCTGATTAATGCATAGATTCATTTGACACATGCTAGGATTCTATTAGTAGTGGGGGTTATGGGTAATTATGTTATAATCTAAAATATTTGGTGAATATTGATTTTAGTTTACTATATCTGAGTCAGAATATAGCCCAATGGATAAAGCACTGATCTAAAGCTGACAAGTTCTATATTATTGCATATCTAGTTGCATATTGGCTGTGTTTTCCTATAAACAAACATTTGAAATCCATTAAGTCTACATGTGTGTAAGTTTTTTGTGAATTCTTATCTCATGATCCTTTTCATGGTTGATGTTCAATTGGTAATTAGACAATTATCTAGTATCTCCCGGTCATGTTGAGTCATTGTGAGATTACTGCTTGATAATACCATATTAGATATATTAGAAGTTATTACAGGGTATCCCCCCTTGGTGTAGAAGGGCCTAAAGAGTAGAAGTATTAAGAGAGTGCTTGTTAGTTGGTCCTTTTCTTGCATGGACAAATATTTGGAGGTGGCTCCTCTATAAAATAGTCATAAGAAGAAGAGGTTATTATTGTAATATAAAAAGTAACCAACAAACTCTATTCTTGAATTCCTCCAATTTGGTACCCAAAAAAATTGTATAAATGACCCTTCTTTTACAAAAGCATCATCTGATAAGTACTTATCACAAGCAACTCTCCTTACCTTATCTACTACTCATCCCTATACTTCATCAATAGTGACATTCCATTTCAACGGGGGTGGCAAAGTAAGAATACCTAATTGGACATCTTCCTCTATGATAATCATAGTCCCCTATTCCTATATTTCAAGTAGTTGGTCAGCAACCATCTTTTCCTGAGAATCCAAAGAAATAGCCCTTGAGAATGCACCCATGGATCTGGAAGATAAGGCCCTATCAGAATAACGATCTATATCAATAACTGGTACATGCTTCATCCTCTTTGATGATGAGAGAGAAGAGGAAATATCTTGCATTTTTCTTTTCCCCTTTACATCATGTTTAGTCAATTCAGGTACTTCATCATTAGCTTCTTGATCAATTAGAGGAAAGGTAGTATGAGAATAACTACCTTGTGGAGAATTATCAAGATGATTTCTGTTTCTCATATTTATTTCTTCTTCCAAGTGCTTTCTTGTTATCTGGGAAGAATAATATGCAAAACGTGGTGCAAGTGAAGGTATTTTTTCTAGAACCTGACCTTCTTTGAGAGTATCACTCTATGATGGTTTAGTTTGCGAAACTAACTTGTACATAAATCCTTCCTTAATCTGAATCTTTGGTCTCTCAATTGAGACAATATTTTTTTGGATCTACTTCACCTGAAAATAATTTTTCTTCCCTCACAATTAAGATATCCTTTTGACATATCAGGCGCCTTTTAAGATCTTTTACTCTATCACTCTTTTGGTGCAACACCTGCATGATTTATTGGAAGTGACCAGGGAGAGATTTTAATTTATTAGCAAAGGGCTTAAAATACTTCTAAGGATCATAAGATGGTTCTTCTGCTTGGATAAAATCCAAGAATTTCTTGTATGCCACCCATTTCTCTTTCTTAATTTCTTGATCACATAGAACAAAATCATTTAATAATATCTTCTGGGTAATGGAATTGATGTTCTCTCTTTCTTTTGCTCACTCTGTTGCAAAAAATACTGAAAAAATCCTTAGGATCAACCAACCTTTGTACACTGACACCCGTATGATAAGGCTCAAGAATTTTACCCAAGTAATTCCAACCACCTTTGGCAATGAGATAATAGTGTACAACTATGAAATATGGGAAAATAGTCTCCTTTCCTCTTCTAGCCAATTCTTCATTTTGAATACAACCTATTTGCAACTTAGTTATCCCAAATCTAAGAGGAACCTGATATGGTAATACATGAGTAGCTCCACTGAAACCATACAATCTGATTACTATGGCTACAGGGTAAGGGTATATATAAAAAAACTAGCCTCCTTTCTATCCCAGGACAAATCAGTGCTCCATAATTGCAGTAGAAACTGAACGCCATCCTTTTCTCTATTTAAAAACATATTTTCATCAAAGAAAGTAATATTCTTTGCCAAGAACATATGCATTAACATGGAGTACCAAAATAAAGGAGCATCTCATTTTTTGTTCTTGATTCCCATCAAACCTTCATGTATCTTACCTGTAATGTACGAAGCAAAATCATAGAATATATGGAATTGGGACTGGCTAATATGAATGGCCATGTATATAAATTCATTTAGAATCACCTCTGATGGATGTAAACCAAGAGACTAACATAAGAAATAAAAAATTGCAAGGAGATTTAGATTGAAAACCTCTTTCTTGAAAGGCTCTTTAGTGTTAGGGCCAATAAAATACTTGTCATTTCCTAAAACAACCAAATGTGTAGGCATTAACATACTTATGATATAACTCCTCTGAGTTGTGTACTTTTTTAAAAAGTCTTGGAGATCAATGGGCTCCAAATTTGGGGATGGCTCATATAAATTAAACAGTTCTTGTAGCTCTTCCCTTTAAACCAAAAGGATTTCATCACCATCATTATCCTTAATTAATCTTAGTACAGGGTTGTATCTATCTAAAATGGCTACCAACAAATCTACATCCATGAACACTCCTTGCATTACCAATTTTTCCAGGTCGTATTGCCATGCATGGTAAACAAGAGATTGCAATTTTCTCTGAGAAAACCATAACATAAAAAGATTCTAACCCATCTTAGGAAGAATGACATCGGTCAAAACCTGAGCTTCATCAAACAACCCTTCTGCAACTTTTCTACCCTTTGGAATCTTTTTAGGCTCACCCCGATCATTAGTGGATTCAAAAAAATAAATCTAAGAAATCATCATAAGGGTTTCTCTTTGTATAATTTATTTTCCTGGAGTGTTTTCTTAATGGCGCCATGATTATTCTAAGCTAAATTTTTTTGGCTTCCTACCAAATTTTATCTCTATAAACCTTCACATTAAAATATTAAACTCAACCGACCCAAACAAAATGCCTTCACACAAAAAAACAAAAAAAACAAGAGGTAAAACACAAGGCAAGAATTCAACAGCTTACTGGTTAGAAACACACCACCCTCTGCAACAGATTACTCCAAGAATCGAGGAAATGATTTTTCAATCTCTGCAATTCTTTTCAACATCTGATCGCCTTATTTCAACCCATGAATCAAAACACCTATGAGAAATTAAGTAGAAAACATTGGCACATTTTAGAAATAATTCCCAGTCATATCAGTTCGCATTAACTTGCAAAATGAAGTCAAACATAAAAAGTGTTGTTTAAATATCAACCATAGATCAACCTTGAAAATATGTATTGGATGATGAGATTTAATCAATCATTATTAAATCCATGTGGCATCCTACTAGGACTAAAATCTCCATCAAAGGCCCACCTTAAAACTTGTCAGCTCTAAGTCCATGTGTGAACATTGCGCTATTTTTCAATACATAAAAAAGTGCATCTTTTGATCAAGCAATAGGGAGATCTTCCTCATATTACAGAGTTTTAAGTCTGGTGACCCCACATTGCCTTTTATAGTTTATTATCTTTCAAGCACCTTTTGTAACTTAATTAAAAGATCTTTTCCATAAAAAACATGTGCTAAAAGATACATCTTTAAGTAAGCTGATCTTTAACAATCTACCTATTATCCATTTCCGTGGATCTTAGCTGATAATAAACAACCAATCGAGAAATACCATGTATCTTTACCTCCACACACTTTCCCACCTTTGAGAACTGCTAACTAAGACATGTGTCACCATTTCACCACCGCATGATACATATAGCACGTTGCAAATTGTGATCATGCGATGATGCAGAACCATTGGCTCACTTATGATTTTGCTGAAAGATGAATAACATTTTATATTTTAATGGTAAGGACACTCCTATCAAATGGGGACATAGGGAAAGCCAGCTAATCAATTTATGGGACCCACCCCAAAAAAATACTTAAGAAAAATGAAAAACTTGCAGGTTTTAAAAATGATAATTTTGCAAAAGGATATAATAACTAGCCTTCCCATCGACAACACAACCCTTCAATTAAGTGGATAAAGTATCAAAAAAACATAAGACACCCTTGGTTTGCAAAATAAAAAATAGGGTAAGCTTGACAAAACCCTAGTATCTAAAATAGTACCACTAGAGCACATGACAAAAGAGAGCATGGAAGGGATCTACCAACTCTGGGGTCAGTATGATCATATGTGAAATATTATATAAAAATGAAATGTCATCATCCCGCAAAGGTAGTAGAACCTCAAGAAAAATGGAAGTAAAGCATGTAAGAGTTACAAAAAATAGTCTTTTTGGGCTGGCAACACAGATACATAAAAGAATAGGTAGCTACCTGTATGCAATGGATCAAATTCTGTAACTCACAACAATGGGGGTTACAAGCATCGATATGTAAAGGGGGATAAAACAATTGAATATACTACTAATAATGAAACTATGAATCAATAAAATGTACAAGAAAATAAGAGGAAAATAAATGAATCCAAACCCAATTGCTTGAAGCTTCTATTGCCTCTATCTACTCCTTCCAAAATGTTGTTTTTGATGCTCAATATTGGTGTGGGCAGCGTCTATGACTTGGGAGCATCGAGAATATGCTATTAAAATGTGTGATCACAAGATGAATTGAATGCTAGAATCAATCTGATAGAGTAATGGTGCATGTGAGTTTGAAATCCTTGATCCTTCAAATGGTTATGAAGGGTTTGTTATATAGGAATTGAGAATGAGATGAACGATTGAGATCAATCCCAGAGATAGGAAGATGAACGGTTGAGATCATAGGGAACTGGAGAAGCCATCAGTAAACTCCACCTCTTCAACTAAGAGAGAGGAGATAGAGTTTTGTTAACTGAAGAGATAATTTTGAGTTACCTTTTAGAACTAAAGAGGTGGGTGGAGAAACCCATGTGAACTGAAGAGATAGGTGAAGTAACCCATGTGATATAATTAAAGTTATCCCTTTGAAGATAAATGAATATTTAATTCATTTTTGAATTTAAAGTTTTCAACATGTGAGATAATTGAATTCTTTTTGATTTAGAATTGCATTATTTGAATGAAATTAAATTAATTAAATTGGAAAAATTTAATTAGTAAGTTAAATATTTCAATTTAAAATTTAGGAAATTGACTTTAATTAATAAATTAATGGAGATTAATCAATCAAGGTTAGTTAATTAAATAAAAGTAATTATTTAATTAATTTTGGGGATTTGATTAGATGATTTGGGGAATGAATTTAGAAGAAAATAGATGATTAATTAACGATTAAAAAACCATTAATTAATAGATGAAAATTAGTGTTTTTAATGTAAGGTCGCAAGTATGTCCATTTTAGGGTGTCTACATTTGCCCCTCTTTGATACAATGCGATTCATCACATTGTGTCAAAGAATTTTCAGATTTGTGTTAGAATAATTGAGAAGGGGGGGGGCATGAAACAGTGGCCTAAAAAATATTCCAATAAATCAACCCAAAAACTTAGTACCACAATATTAAGCCTCTAGTTATCTTCAGTCCTACAAGATGTATTCCATGAAATAATCTTAACAAATAACTACTGCTTAGAGTTCACTGTTAAAACTTATTATTGATGTTTACCGAATAGTAGTCTATCATTTACCAAAGTATAATAAATAACTTAGAGTTTACCAATCAATCTTGTTTTAGTAATGTGTAAAGAAAAACATGAAAGCAATGACTCATAAACATATTTGACACATGGATTTTTAACGTGGAAACCTTGTTAAGGGGAAAACCACTTAGGACCAGTAACCCAAAATTTTCACTCTTCTGAAGTGAGCTCGGTGAAGAGACAACCCTGTTAAAGGTTACAAACACACTGTTAGGTGTGACCTTGTTAGAGGATTTAAATAGAATAGTTTGTCACTTGATATTTGGCATCTCTATGCTATCTTTATGACAAACCCCTATGTAGTTTGTCACTTGATATCTGGAATCTCTATGCTATCTTCATGACCAAACCTTTTGATACTTCTTGGGATGTATCTCAATATATAACAGTTTGTTAAGTCCTGCTCGGTTAAGAGACTTTATGATCCAATGGTTAAATTGAAACAATAAATGATCTGTTCACATATACAACTTAAACTTTGTAGATTTTCAGATCTATTGTAAGCACATAATACCTTTTTGATCAATAGTTCCTTTTAATACATTTTCTCCACTTCTTTCTACTCTGTGATGTTGTGCTTCTCTATTGCTCGGTGTCTGCAGAATTAGCTATGTTCTTTAGCTTGATTGATCAGGTCTGATTAAAGACTTCTTTCTTCATCAGTTTCTCTTCAACATCCTCTTCTTTATTCACTCCCCTAATTCACAATGAATTAGATTGTCTCTTTATAGACATAATTTCACTATTTCAAAGTCATTGACTTTCTTGTTCTTGGTGTGATCTACAATTCTCACCTTTCTTTCTATAAATCTTTACTTCAGTTTTATCCCTTAGATTTCTCTTAGACAGCTGGAATAAAACTTCTTTAAAACTTTAGCTTATCTCTAGTTTTTATCTTGTCAATGAAAACAATGTAAACAACTAGTTAAATCCTTCTTTAGCTCCAACTAGCTAAGTCTTTTTTCTTTTCTGAACTTCAGTTCTTCTTGGTGTTTAACTCCTTGTTAGGCTCAGTCTCGACTTCAGTTTTCCTCGGGCATCTTTGTCCATCTGTCGGGGTTGTCTATCCATCAAGTAACACTGTGTTTCTAGTAGTTGGTAACACCTCTTCTTTTAGGGTTCTCTGTCCGTTAGTGTGCATTGTCCGTCAGTGTCTGTTGTCACTTTGTATATACTGGAATTTTGTGCATTACTAATAGCAAATTTTTTATCTCTCTGGTTCTTTGAAGTCTTTGACATAATGTATACAACCAATCATATTATATCAAGTTGACATCAATGAAAATATAATATATTAACTAATTTAATGTCTTGCATTAACTTTCTGCATTTCGGTGATTATCAACTTAACATCTTCAAACATTCAATTAGTTATGGTTCATCAATCTCTCCCTTTGGCATTGATGGCAACATACTACATACTACTAATACATAATGAAATATATCAGTTGTAGCTCATCAAACTACCAAACTTATTGTTCTATAACCAATACAAATGTCTGGCTCTCAGTAAGCTCTTCTAGCTTAGATTTGTTTCTTGTAGAGTACTTTCTTCAATCTTCAATCCCTTCACTAGATAGATGTAGCAACTTCTGACTTTGTCTCTCCCTTTGATGTAGAATCTTCTCTCTCTTAGATGGATGTTTCTTTGAATTGTTCTCCGATGTTTTTAATCTCCCTTTGACTATTCCTCTTCTTGATCATCTCTTTTTCCTTTGACAACAATCTCTCCCTTTGTATGTATTCTCTCTCTCATGATGGATATTTCATATGTAATCTCTCTCCCATCTAAATATTCTCTCCCTTTGAATCTCTCTCCCTTTGAAAACAATTCCAAAGTCACATCTCTTTTCTCTTTATTTAATATATTCCTTGAATTTCCCTTTCTATCAGCAATGTAGCTCTGTATTAGCCAAAAATATCTTTGGTTTTTGGTGTAGATAAGTACCTTTCTATGTACAAATGTATCTTTGCATTCCATTTCTTTTCTTGCATCAACATGAATGATCATCTGAATGTGTGTAGGATGATGCAACCTCCTAGTCAACTTAGTGACCAATAGACAAGGGTCAAACCCCTAGTCTTATCTCAGGTACTCAAATGTATCTTTAGGAAATGGCTTGGTGAATATATCTACTAATTGTTCCTTGGATCGAACATATTCCAGTATCACTTCTTTTTCTTGCACTTGTTCTCTTAAGTAATGATACTTGATAGCAATATGCTTAGTCTTAGCATGCATGACTGGATTCTTTGAAATGTTAATTACACTGGTATTATCACAATAGATAATCACTGGTTCAAGAATTCATATTCATACCTTCCAGTAATTGTTTGATCCATGCAATATTTGAGCAATTTTCAGCAACAACCACATATTCTTCTTCTACAGTAGATTGTGAGATGCATCCTTGCTTCTTACTAATCCATGTGACAAGTTTGTCACCCATGAAGAATGCTCCTTTAGTTGTGCTGCAAGTCATCTAGGTTTCCAGTCCAATCAACATCTGTATAGACTTGAAGCTCAAATTTTCCCTTTTTGTTATACCATAAGCCATAGTACTTAATATTCTATAGATATCTCAAAATTCTCTTGACAACAGTCATGTGTGATTCTTTGGGATTAGTAGAGAATCTTGCAACTATTCCAACTACATGTGCTATATCTAGTCTAGTATGAAAATATACATTTGTTTGCCAATAATTGATCTGTTTAAGATCTAATTTACCTCATTTGACTTATCTTCCTTTGTCAGCTTACATATGGTTTCCATAGGTGTTCCAACTAATTTGGAATCTTCTATCTTGAATATTTTGAGAACTTCCTTGATATATTTGGATTGTGTGATATATATGCATGCATCTTGTTGAAGAATCTATAGACCAATAAAGAATTTGATCTCTCCAAACATAGACATTTCAAACTCTTTGCTCATATCATTAGAAAATAATTTACATAACATATCATTACCCCCAAATATGATATCATCAATAAATATTTCAGCAATCAAAATATTATCGTCAACATCTTCTTTTAAATACAAATTGCTACTTTCACTTGTTCTTACAAATCCAGTGTTTATAAGATAGGAGTGAAGTCTTTCATACCAGGCTCTAGGTGCTTGTTTAAATCCATACAAGGCTTTATGTAGTCTACATACCATGTTTCTCTTGTCATGATAAAAAAACCCTTCTGGTTGTTCAATGTATACCTCTTCTTCTAGTATTTCATTTAGGAATGCAGACTTGACATCCATTTGGTATACCTTGAATCCTTTGAATGTAGCATAAGAAAGTAAAATTCTAACTCCTTCTAGTCTAGCAAAAGGTGAAAAGGTTTCTCCATAATCAATACCTTATTCTTGTGCATGCCCCTTACATACTAACCTTGTTTTGTTCCTTGTGACTTCTCCATTCTCATTCAGCCTGTTTCTAAATATCCATTTGGCAGTGATGACATTCTTGTCATCTGGTCTTGGTAATAGTGTCCATGTCTTGTTCTTCTCAATCTATTCTATCTCTTCATTCATAGCATTGACCCATTCTTCATTTTCAAGTGCAGTATTAACAAATTTAGGCTCAAAATCACAAATTAAACATCTAGTGTTCAGTGACATACTTCTTGTTCTCATTCCAACCTTCTTATCTACTTTGATATGGTTTTGTGGATGGTGTCTTCTGACATACTTGGAAAGTATCATTTCACCTCTTTTTTTATCATGTTGATCATTATCTTGACCTTCATTCTGATCTCCATCGCTCGGAATATATTTTTAGAAATTTCTAGATTTTCAGTATTTGCAACTTGATGCTCGGGTGAATTGTTCTATTGCTCAGGAGCAATACACTATTTCTCAGGTAGAGTGTCAGGTTCTTCATTGCAAACAAAATTTTTGTAGTCTTTTGGTTCTTTTCTTTTTTCCTCATCATTTTTCTCTATATATTCATCTATTCTGATATTTTCACTTTCAATTATCTTGTGAGAGGACTTGTTAAGACATTTATTAGCCTTGCTTTTGGTGGAATACCTTAGAAAGATTCCTTCTTCACTCTTGGAGTCAAGCTTTCCATTACTATCATCTTTCAAAATATAACATTGAATTCCAATTTTTTTGTAGTGACTTACATTAGGTGTGTAACCATACCATAGCTCATAGGGTTTCTTCTTGGTGTCTTTCTTCAATTATAATTTGTTCAATGTGTAGACAATAGTACTGATAGCTTCCCTCCATAAATTTTGAGTGATAATTTTCTCAATCATTAGTGTTCTTGCACAATCAACAATGGATATGTTCCTTCTTTTAGCAGTTCCATTCTGCTGTGGTGTTCTTAGTGCAAACACATGTCTTTTAATTCCATGCTCATTGCAAAAGTTAGTGAATTCATCTGAAATAAATTCCCCTCCTCGATTTGATCTTAAGCATTTCAATTCCTTACCACTTTATTTTTCTACCATAGCTTTATACCATTTAAACATCTTGAATGCTTTTGATTTATCTTTTAAGAACATAACTGTCATCATTCTAGAATAATCACCATAGTAACTCTTTGTCCTCATGGGTCCACATAGATCAGTATGGAATAATTCTAGAACTTCATAAGATGTATGGGCTTTTCTCTTGAAACTAGACATTGTCATTTTAGCTTTTTGACAATTCTTGCACATGATATGGTCAAGCTTTGACATGCTTGGTAAGCCTCTTACTTTCCTTTTATTGCTTATCTTTATTATGTTGTCAAAATTCACATGACATAATATTTTATGCCACAACCATATGTCTTTGTTTCTAGCCATTAAACAAGTGGTGGTAATATTATGAAGATAGAATAGGTTACCTTTTGTCTGTTCACTAGTTCTGATCAACCTTCCTGATTCATTCAATATCTTTTCCTTCTTATTCTCAAATTCTACTCGGTGACCTATGTTATTCAGTTGTGAAACACTCAATATATTATAATTAAGTCCTTTTACCTAGTATGCATTCTCACATCTGATCAGATTATTTAGCATTATGGTTCCTTTAGCTTCAATTGGACAAGGTGTGTCATTACCCATTCTTACTGATCCACCATTGTAATACTCAAAAGTTTCAAACTTTTGTTTATCACTGGCCATGTGGTGAGTGCAACCACTATCTATAATCTAGACATCATTCTTACTAACCTTAGATATGAGTGGAGTCTCAACATACCTTTCTTCTTTGTTTGAATCATCCTTCATGGCTACAAATACCATCTCAATGTCTTCATCAGATTCGGTGTCGGTATCTCCAGCTCTATTCTCAGCCAAGTAACAAGATTTCTTCCCTTTATCCTTGTAGTCTTGTCTATCTCTTCTGTTAGATTGTTGGTTGCTTCGGTAATATTTGTTATCACCTCTATCAAACTTCTTTTCATATGACTATCACTACTTCTGTATTCTTTTATTGTGTTAGGACATCTAGCAACAAAGTGTCCAATCTCTTTACAATTAAAACATACAAGTGGTAATTTACCTTTGTATCTACCTTTGCCTCTATACAATATTATTTCCATTAGTGATTCGATCTCATCAAGTCCTTGGTCATCACTATCACTTTCACTATCATTCCTCATAGTGTGTTTATGACTTGACTTACTTATTTTCAAAGAAGATTTGAATGCAGACTCTATAGATGGTAAGACACTGTTATCCAAGTTATTCATCTCAAATGAAATCAGTCACCCAATCAGACTATCTAGAGTAACATTATTTTTTGCTACTGCTCTCATTTCTTGTATAGCAGACACTCTAATAGCATAGACATGCAATAAGGTTCTTAGGATTTTACTTACCACTGTGTCTTCTTCAAGTACACCTCCAACTCCTTGGATAACATTTACTACCTCTTTGATTCTGCACCTATACTAAGTGATATTTTATCCTTCTTTCATCCTTAGGTCATCAAACCTCCCACTTAGGCATTCTACCTTAGCTCTTAGTTCATTTGCATCTCCTCCATGTACCAGCTTCAATTTATCCCACATTTTCTTTGCAGAGGTACACGTTTTGACATCTTCAAATTCAACATCAGAGAGTGAGGAAGAAAGCTCTCAATGCAATTGTGCTCATGTTTTTCTCTCAATTGATAAAGTGTGTGAGGTCCTATAGGAAACACATATTCAGTATCCAAGTATTGAGTAACATTATTTCCAATACCTGATAGGTGGATTCTTATCCTACTTTTCCATGATGCAAAGTTGTCTTTGTTCAACTTGGGCACATCTCGTTTGTTCATCTTGTGATCTTTTTCTTAGGTCTTGAAACCTTCCTTCAAAGCACACAAGCTCTGATACTAATTGTTAGAATAACTGAGAGGGGGAAGGGGGGGGGGCGGTGAATCAGTGGCCTCAAAAATATTCCAATAAATCAACCCAAAAACTTAGTACAACAATATTAAGCCTCTAGTTATCTTCAGTCCTACAAGATGTATGCCATGAAATAATCTTAACAAATAACTACTGATCAGAGTTCACTGTTAAACCTTATTCTTGATGTTTACCGAATAACAGTCTATCATTTACCGAAATATAGTAAATAACTCAGAGTTTACCGATCAATCCTATTTTAGTAATGTGTAAAGAAAAACATGAAAGCAATGACTCATAAACACATTTGACACATGGATTTTTAATGTGGAAACCCTGTTAAGGGAAAAACCACTTGGGACCGGTAACCCAAAATTTTCACTCTTCTGAAGTGAGCTCAGTTAAGAGCCAACCCTGTTAAAGGTTAAAAACACACTTTTAGGTGTGACCTTGTTAGAGGATTTAAATATAATAGTTTTTCACTTGATAGCTGGCATCTCTATGCTATCTTTATGACCAAACCCTATGTATTTTGTCATTTGATAACTGGCATTTCTATGCTATCTTCATGAACAAAATTTTTGATACTGTTTGGGATGTATCTCAATATATAAAGGATTGTTAAGTCCTGCTTAGTTAAGAGACTTTCTGATCCAATGGTTAAATTGAAACAATAAATGTTCTGTTCACATATAAAACTTAAACTTTGCAGATTTTCAGATCTATTGTAAGCACATAATACCTTTCTAATCAATAGTTCCCTTCAATACCTTTTCTCCACTTCTTTCTGCTCGATGACGGTGTGCTTCTTTGTTGCTCAGTGTCCACAAAATTAGCTCTGTTCTTTAGCTTGATTGATCAGGTCTGATTGAAGACTTCTTTGTTAATATGTTTCTCTTCAACATCCTCTTCTCTATTCACTCCCCTAATTCATAATGAATTAGATTGTCTCTTTATAGACACAATTTCACCGTTTCAAAGTCCTTGACTTTATTTTTCTTCGCGTGATCGACAATTCTCACCTTTCTTGCTTTAAATCTTTACTTCAGTTTTATCCCTTAGATTTCTCTTAGACAACTGGAATAAAACTGCTTTAAAACTTTAGCTTATCTCTGGATTTTATCTTGTCGATGAAAACAATGTAAACAACTAGTTAACTCCTTCTTTATCTCCTTCCAGCTAAGTCTTTTTGTTGTTTCTGAACTTCAGTTCTTTTTGATGTTTAACTCCTTGTTAGGCTTGGTCTTGACTTCAGTTGTCCTTGGGCATCTCTGTCTGTCCGTTGGGTTTGTCTATCTGTCAGGGTTGTCTGTTTGTTGGGTAACACCGTGTTTTTGCTTGTCGGTAATGTTGCTTAGGTTTCTTGCTCAGGTATCACTGTGACTCTTCTTTTGGGGTTCTCTATTCTTCGGTGTGCACTGTCCATTGGTGTCCATTGTCACTTTGTATATACTAAACTTTTATGCATTACTAATAACATAACTTTTATCTCTTTGGTTCTTTGAAGTCTTTGACATAATGTATACAACCAATTAGATTATATCAAGTTGACATCAATGAAAATACAATACATTAACTCATTTAATGTCTTGCATTAACTTTCTGCATTTTGATGATCATCAAATTAACATCTTCAAACATTCAATCAGTTATGGTTTATTAATTTGATCCTACCCAAGCTTGCCCCAGTGACATCAGGTGAACTATATACCCCCTCAACAAATTAAGCATAACAAATGCATCAGATGAGCATTAATTTGTTGAAATGTGAATCACTATATGATGATTATGAATGCATTCCTATGTTAGTTATGATGTTATTGATGATGGATTCATTGATTATATGATCTACTATGCACATGTTTTGGATTTTCTTTTGTTTTCTCATGCATATAAATGGATGAATGTAATCTAGTATGCACAAAATATCTAAGTAATGCATGTGTTAGTTAGAAGAAAGTTAGTAGAAAATGTTCTCTGAGATCGATTGATAGATATGAATGGAGAGAAATGATGGGTAATGATTGATAGAACGGATTGGTGACCCAAGTCGCTACCGCATTTCCAATTTTTCTCATCATTGCATCTTATTATGAAATGCTAAAGAGCATCCAATGCACCCAGATATTTCTCATCTGGATACCGCTATGATCTCTTGATAACCGGAAGGAGTAGAGAGATTTAATAGAAAGAGAACTAAGTGCACCCAAATATTGACCATCTAGATACAACTATGTTTTCTGTTTTGAAAAGAAAGAGATGCAAATGCACCTAGATATTGACCATCTGGATACCGCTATGATCTTTGATTTGAAAAGAAAGGGAGAAAAAAGAACCCAGATATTGACCATCTAGATACCGCTTTGCTTGCTGACCATCCGAAAAAGATAAAACCAAGATAGAATTCCAATGCACCCAGATCTCAGACCATCTGGATACCGCTACGAACTCTTGATTTTGAAAAGAAAGACAAAAAACCAAATAAAAAATATAATGCACCCAGATGTCAGACCATCTGGATACCACTATGATTCTATTGGTAATAAACAAGAAGATAACAGAAAAGGGGTGTCCACTTCTTTCCCAGGGTTAAGCTCAGATCATGGAACTGCATGGCTGTCATATAAGTGACAACACCTACCGCATTTATCCTAAATCATCATGTCCCCAGAATCAAAGAGAACATTCCATAAACAAAAATCAAAGAAAATAAGTCATGATCCATTATAGATACTCTCCTCACTTGGTGGATCCTAAAGTAGTGTAAGAACATAATCAAAAAATATAGACTGACATATGATTGATGACTGACCTAGTCAACATTTTTATTGTTCCTTGATTCAGATTAATTCTCTTGATTGGCTTGATTCTCTTGATATGTTTGATTGGCTTGATTGGCTTGATTGTCTTGATTGTGTCTGGTTTCAGTAATAGATGACTCATATAAGACTAATTTTTCTGGTTTTGAGCGTGTCCATCATTGTATAAGATGATTGATTTGATTGAGTAGTTGATTGATTTTGATCATTCTGGATAGCTGATAAAGCTGTGTCAGATGGGCCCAATGCTGATTCACAAAGATCATGGTTTTGACATTGATTGATTTGGCTTGCTCGCCAGTTTGCTTGCTGATAGATTTGATAGCTGATAAAGCTGTGTCATATGGGCCCAATGTTGATTTGCAAAGCTCATGATTTTGACACTGATTGATTTGGCTTGATCGCCCTTTGCTTTGTTGAGATCCAAGTTGGTTTTATTTCTTTGGGATTATTTTATAAATTTTTGAATGTTTTTGATAAAGATTATTTTTTTTCAGGACATTTTGATCTTTTTATAATTTTTGACAAGTTTTTTATTTTTGTTGGACATTTAGAATCGCCCCCTAGTCTAGTGGACCAGTACTAACCATGGATAAGTGTTGGTGCCAAGAGGAGATTGTGCTCTTGGATATAGCTTGGGTAGTCAGTCTTGCATGCACATTTTTTCTCAAGCTTTTGATCTTGGAGTTCATTGATGGTGAAACTGGTTTTGAACACTTGGCACCTGTTTGCCAGGTTTTCACCAAGGTACCTACTCAATAGCTCCTATTTGCCAAGTTTTCACTGAGAGAGCGATTTTGTTTCTCTTTAATTTTTTTTTTTTTGATTTTTTTAGTTGTTTCCAAGGCGCCTATTTGCTAGGTTTTCACCAAGGTAACATTTTGTATTTTTTGATATTTTTAGGTATTTTCTGGATATGTAGATAGTTGCCTTAACCATTGAGACCTCAAGCATAGAACCTCTTGAGGTGCATGCTGTTTATGTATCCAGGGAGTTGATCTCCTTCAGGTGTTGCCAGTTGGTATGCTCTAATTTGGATAGAGTAATGGATCAAATTCTATAACTCTCAACAACAAGGGTTAGTAGCACCAATTTGCAAAGGGGGATAAAATAATCGAATATACTACTAAAAATGAATCTACGAATCAATAAAATGTACAAGAAAATAAGAGAAAAATAAATGAATGCAAACCCAATTGCTTGAAGCTTCTATTGTCTCTTTCTACTCCTTTCAAAATGCTATTCTCGATGCTCAGTATTGGTGTGGGCAGGGTCTATGACTTGGGAGAGTCGATAATATGCTATTGAAATGTGTGATCACAAGATGGCTTGAATGCTAGAACCAATCTGACAGAGTAATGGCACGTGATATTGAAATCCTAGATCCTTCAAATGGTTATGAAGGGTTTGTTATATAGGAATTGAGAATGAGATGAATGGTTGAGATCAATCCCAAAGATAGGAAGATAAATGGTTGAGATCAAAGGGAACTGGAGAAGCCATCAGTAAACTCCACCTCTTCAATTGGGAGAGAGGAGATAGAGTTTGGTTAACAGAAGAGATAATTTTGAATTACCTTTTAGAACTGAAGAGGTGGGTGGAGTTACCCATGTGAACTAGAGAGATGGGTGGAGTAATCCATGTGATCTGATTAAAGTTATCTCTTTGAAAATAAATAAATATTTAATTCATTTTTTAAATTAAACTTTTCAACATGTGAGATAATTGAATTTTTTTTGATTTAGAGTTGCTTTATTGAATGAAATTAAATTAATTTAATTGGAAGAATTGAATTAGTAAGTTTAAATATTTTAATTTAAAATTTAGGAAATTGAATTTAATTAATGGAAATTAATCAATTAAGGTTAATTAATTAAATAAAATCAATTATTTAATTGATTTTGGGAATTTGATTAGATGATTTGGGGAATGAATTTAGAAGAAAATAGATGATTAATTTATGATTAAAAAACTATTAATTAATAGATGAAAATTAGTGTTTGTAATTAATGGATTTTTTTATTATTTAGAATTTCTTTATTGAATGAAATGAAATGAAATTAATTGAAATTAATTTAATTGGAAGAACTGAATTATTAAGTTTAAATATTTTAATTTAAACTTTAGGAAGTTGAATTTAATTAATTAATTAATGGAAATCAATCAATTAAGGTTAATTAATTAAATAAAAATAATTATTTAATTAATTTTGGGAATTTGATTAGATGGTTTGGGGAATGAATTTTGAAGAAAATAGATGATTAATTAATGATTAAAAACCATTAATTAATAGATGAAAATTAGTGTTTTTAATGTCAAGTAGCAAGTCTGTCCATTTTAGGGTGTCTACATTTGCCCCTCTTTGATGCAATGTGGCTTGTCGCAGTTTGTCAAAGATTCTCTATTTTGATCCTGCCCCAACTTGCCTCGGCATTAGCAGTTGTATTTATGCCTCCTCAACCAATTAGAGTGAAAAGTCATGGTATGAGCGTTAATTTGTTAAAACTGCAAGTTGATAATGTGGGTATCTGAATGATCTTGAAAATGCTTCATTATGCCCCTGATATTGATGTTTGAAGTTTTCGGGGTCCAGGAAGATAATTTTGAGGTCCTAGAGGAATTAGGGTTTTTTTTAAAACCTTTATAAATAGCTAGGTGAGTCATTCATTTGTCACTTTGCACTCTTCAAGCTGTGGATCTTTGGTAAGTTTGTCTCCTGTTTTCTCTACTTTTTTCTGTGTTCATTGAGCTATGGAGGGCATTCCTGGGGTTGTGCATGTGTCGGATTGAGTCTGTACTTTTCATCATCTAGTTGGCGCAAGACATCCAGTGAGTGACGTTGTCCTCCTTGTCATTAATGCATTCATTTATTGCTTTTAAATTTTTTTCTTTTTTGACAATTTTTGAATGTTGCCGCAATAGGGTGCGGTTTTGCTACAATTGTGGTTTTGCTACCACAATTGATAAGTGTGCCACAAGTAGCTTGTTTATTATCGCATTTGTTGGTTGATTTTCACAATTAAAGTTTGATTTCTGCAAAGTCCTTAAAAGTACCACAATTATTTGTGGAATACTGCAATTGACCTGTTTGTACTCTTTACTATGCATTAATGACTTGATGATACTGTGTCTCTGACCTATTAATGATAATTTTCTTTCTATTATTTTGCAGTTTGATTGGACTATCCTGCATTGTTGGGAGTCGAGACCTGCAGGTTTGGTTTTGCACTTTCAGCTTATTGAGGCAGAGAGAGATATTTTGAGGCAGTTAGGCCTCTACTAGGTGTATTATATGCCTGAGATCACAACTAATAGGGGTTTGATCTCCACCTTTTTAGAGAGATGACACTCTGAGAATTGTACTTTTAGTTTATCGATTGATGAGTACACAACCACTCTGGAGGATGTTTA
The DNA here is from genome assembly GCA_018584345.1 of Thuja plicata. NCBI lineage: Eukaryota > Viridiplantae > Streptophyta > Pinopsida > Cupressales > Cupressaceae > Thuja > Thuja plicata. Next base: position 4,156,863 of record MU226788.1, read on the forward strand.
TCACATATTGCAGATTCCTATCCAGGGTGCCCTTGTTGAGTACGAACGAGACTCTGGTGTGACTGTTCTATCTGGGCTATTTGGTCTGCCCTAGGATCACCTTGGGATGTCTGATCCCTATTATATCCCATGGTCTAGGTTTGGGATGAGTTTAGATAGGCTGTCCACTTTGTGAGGTAGTTTGATTTGTGGGATCTTGTGTCCCAATCATCGCTAGCACAAATTCTTTATTGAGTTTGGACCATCCCAAACAACATCTATCCCAACCCTATTGAGCATATCCAAGAATTCTTTGCTAGTTGCATCGAAGTCACACACGATGAGACATACTTAATGTGACTATTCTGACAAAGCTTAGTTGGACCAACAATATAATGGTTTTCACATTTACCTCATGACATTCTGTCGTGGGGTGAATTGGCCAAAAAGTTCATCGCTCACATCCATCTTAACATCGAGCGCAAGGTCAACATCAAGGACCTTTGTGATATAAAACAAAAAGATGGAGAGTCCTTTGTAAAATTCCTACAAAGATGGAGGAATAACATAAAAAGAATCACTTATGACGTACCCGAGAAAGACCTAATAGTCATGTTCATTGACAATCTGATTCCAGACATATCATTTACAATAGAATTGCAGTTAGCTCCAAACTTTAAACAACTCATCGAATGAGGAGTTCATTGTGAGAAGAACTTGGTCAAACAAGGTGTCCTTGCAGATCCTACCCAAACAAATACAAACAAGACTACACCAGACAAAGCTAAATGGTGGAATAAAAATAAAGTATCAACAGTGATGGTGTCATTTATGTGAAAATGGTAAACTAGACCCAACCCAAAGTGTCACTACAGGGTGCACCTATGGCTAACCAAAAACCCATGATTCCCACTCCACAAGCATACACTCAAACTCAACCACCCCCTGTCCAAGTGGCCGTTGTATCAAACAATCAACCATAGGCACAATGCCAACCATGATTTCAGTTTCCAAAATGAGGTTTCAGACCATTAGGAGAGTAGATAGAATCAACCTTAAGAAAGCTGATACAATCCAATAATATCACTCTCCTTGAAATCAAAGAATATGAACACGGTGCAATCAAACCAAAGTGGTACAATGATAATGATTTCTACAAATTTCATCGAGTGAAGGGACACAAGACACCCAACTATTATCGATCGAAATACGCCATCCAAATCTCATTGACACAGGGGTCATCAACATAACCAAAAAAAGGCACCATAGATCATATGGTATTCAATGAAACATTCCATGATCACAATAAAGGGAAATCCTCCAGGTCTTGTGGATAGTCAAAATGGGTCAACTACACTTATGCCAACAATGACAACACTATCAATTGCCTAAATCCTTTAGATAGCCATGTGGCTACCATCACTATTAGAGACCAAGGTAACAAATGTGATGTAACCACACATTGTACAAACGTTGTCTTGCATGGAGCACCTTCCTCATCTTCTACACTAGTAAGCCTCATGCAACCTCAGATCTACAGACAAGCCTAGTGGATCAGCTAAAGCACATGCCTCCCCAAATCTCCATGTTTGACCTCTTACGCATATCTCCATAACATAAACAAGCACTTGACCAAGCCCTTTAGAAAGTAGCTATCCTAAGAGACATAACCACTGAGAGCTTCCTAACAATGGTTAACCATATAGAAGCAAAAAAGCATGCAACATTCACAGACCGTGACGTGCTACTGCACAAACCCTTGCATAATGATCACTTGCACTTACTTGTCCAACTCCACTAAAGTGTAATTTGTAGAGTCCTTGTTGATGGTGGGACTATATTAAACATTTGTTCTTTAAATTTAATCAAGAAATTAGGCTACTCTGAATCGAGTATTGATGTCACAAGAAGGATCAACATGAGAGCCTATGATGAAGAGGAGAGACCTTCCAAAGGTATTAACATTCTACCAGTCTGGATTGGCCCAGTTGTTAAGAACACTCCCTTCTAGATCCTAGACCTAGAATTGGGATACAAAATGTTACTAGGAAGACCATGGATACATGAGATGCAAGCTGTACCTTCCACATACCATCATTGCATCAAGTTCCTACATGAGGGGGAAGAAATCATTGTTGAGGGAGATACAAATATATTCCAATACTGTAATGTTGTTCAAACCAGTATTGACAACCAGGTTCTATCAAAGCAAGAGGAAAGTATCCCTTCCGCATCAAATTAAATTCCCAAAGATGTCATGAGAAGAGTGAGAAAAATATCTATTACTAATGAGGGATGTGGTGAATACAGCTACGAGGAAGCTTTTACTATCGCAAAAATGCCTTAGAGCCCAAAGACATATGGCATGCCAAAACGAGCTATTACAATAGAATCCCATGAACCTATTCTATTCAGGTGTCCACCCTTAACCTTTTTCAGATGGGTAGACATTTATGAAGAGAACCCATTTGATCTAGATATCAATGCATGGTTCTATCAAGATCCACAAGAGACACTTCAACAACCCCTACTCGTATCAACCTATGGAGATGGCTATACAATGCTACAAAGGTTTGGGTATGATGGTACAACTGGTCTGGGGGAAAGACAAAAATTTTTAATAGAACTATCTCTCCCGCCAACACAAAGAAACAAGAGAGGGTTAGGCTATGGGAAATAAAGAACCAGTCCTATCACCCAAGACATACCCGTTGATCAAGAACAAATAGCAGAGTTACACTGGGAGCAAAACCGGAAACACATCTTGATCAACAACATAATTCAATAGTTATTTCTAGACAAAGTGGGAACCTTTCAATCCTGATTAAACCTCAACCAATCTATCCATGATAATGAGGGAGGTGAGAAATCCGATGAGCATTCTATAGAAACTGACACCCACGAGTACAAGTGGAGAACCCTTCACGACTCCAAACCTTCAATTCCAGACTATTACCCTCGGTCAGCCACCACCATACACCTTGATGATTTGTTTGATCAATTAACCATAGACAACAAACCCTATATTGATAAACATATTGATAGAAATTCATTAGGTGGTACGTCCACATCATAGTCTAGGTTTTTTAGAACCATCTCCGTTGTCCCATTCAACCAAACTAAGTCAACCCACCATGATGAACTATGTCTTGTACACCCAGAACTGATAGAGTGGGATCAACAAGGACAACCTAATATAGATATCTTTGAGAATGATGAGGCTATCATAGAATTCATGGGAATTAGAGAGGGAATGCCATCAGGAGACCATAAATCAAGTTTCATCATCGACCTAGACAGATCAACATATTTTGGGGAGGAAGCTCCTCTTTCTAGTCATCAAATTCACATGCGCCATTACTCTGTCAGATTGGTTCTATCATTCAAGCCATCTTGTGATCACATATTTCAATAGCATATTCTCAATGCTCCCAAGTCATAGACGCTGCGCACACCAATACTGAGCATCAAAAACAACATTTCAAAAGGAGTAGAGAGAGACAATAGAAGCTTCAAGAAATTGGGTTTGCATTCATTTGTTTTCCTCTTATTTGCTTGTACATTTTATTGATTTGTATTTTTGTTTTTAGTAGTGTATTCGATTATTTTATCCCCCTTTGCAAATTGGTGCTACTAACCCTCATTGTTGAGAGTTATAGAATTTGATCAACTGGTGCAGGACATCTGATGAGTGACCTTGTCCTCCTTATCATTAATACATTCATTTATTGCTTTTAAAATTTTTTCTTTTTTGACAATTTTTGAATGTTTCTGTAATAGGGTGCGGTTTTTCCGCAATTGCGGTTTTGATGCCGCAATTGCCGATTGCATGCTGCAATTGATAAGTATGCCGCAAGTATCTTGTTTATTACCGCATTTTTTGGTTGATTGTTGCAATTGAAGTTTGATTGCTGTAAAGTCCTTAAAAGTACCATAATTATTTGTGGAATGTCACAATTTACCTATTTGTACGATTTAGTATGCATTAATGACTTGATGATACTCTGTCTCTGACCTATTACTGATACTTTGCTTTTTGTTGTTTTGCAATTTGCTGGGACTATCCTGCATTGCTGGGAATCGAGACTTGTAGGTTTAGTTTTGTACTTTTAGCTTAGTGAGCCAAAGAGAGATATTTTGAGGCAGTTAGGCCTCTAATAGGTGTGTTATATACCCAAGATCATGACCAATAGGGGTCTGATCTCCACCTTGTTAGAGAGATGGCACTCTGAGACTTGTACTTTTAGTTTGCCAATTGGAGAGTGCACAATCACTCTGGAGGATGTTTATCGCATCCTGCAGATTCCTATCTAGGGTTCCCTTGTTGAGTACAACTAAGACTCTAGTAAGACTACCCGTATTCCCCAGGATCAGCTTGGGATGTACGATCCCTATGATATCCCATGGTCTAGGTTTGGGATGGGTTTAGATAGGTTGTCCACTTTGTTAGGCAGTTTGATTTATGGGATCTTTTGTCCCGATCGTCGCCAACACAGATTCTCTATCAGGTTCAAAGCTTGTCGTTTGGGTATGGTTTGAGATCATATCATATATGCCTGGGGCCCTTGCATGTTGGCCCACATGTACTTCCATATGTGCTATGCTATAATATCACTTTTTTCACTAACCATCCAAAAAAAGATAAAACCAAGATAGAATTCCAATGCACCTAGATCTCATACCATCTGGATACCACTATGAACTCTTGATTTTGAAAAGAAAGACAAAAAACCAAAAAAAATAGAAACCCAATGCACCCATATCTCAGACCATCTGGATACCACTATGATTCTATTGGTAATAAACAAGTAGATAATAGAAAAGGGTTGTCCACTTCTTTCCCAGGGTTAAGCTCAGATCGTGGAATTGCACGGCTGCCATATAAGTGACAACGCCTACCACATTTATCCTAAATCATCATGGCCCTAGAATCAAAGTGAAAATTCCACACACAACAATCAAAGAAAATAAGTCATGATCCATTATAGCTACTATCCTCACTTGGTGAATCCTGGAGTAGCGTAAGAACATAACTACGAAATATAGACTGACATTTGACTGATGAATGACCTAGTCAACATTTTAATTGTTCCTTGATTCAGTTTGATTCTCTTGATTGGCTTGATTGGCTTGATTGTCTTGATTGTGTCTGGTTTTAGTAATAGATGATCCATATAAGACTGGCTTGTCTAGTTTTGAGGTTATCCATCACTGTGTAAGACAATTAATTTGATTCATTGATTGATTAGATTTTGATCAATTTTGGTAGCTAATCAAGCTATGTCAGATGGGCCCAATGCTGATTCACAAAGCTCATGGTGATGACATTGATTGATTTGGATTGATCGCTAGTTTTCTTGCTGATAGATTTGATAGCTGATAAAGCTGTGTCATATGGGCCCAATGCTGATTCGCAAAGCTCATGGTTTTAATACTGATTGATTTGGCTTGATCGCCCTTTAGTTCATTGAGAACTGAGTTGGTTTTATTGCTTTGGGATTTTTTTGTAATTTTTTGAATGTTTTTTATGAAGATTGAATTTTTTCAGGACATTTTGATCTTTTTATGATTTTTGATGAGTTTTTTTTATTTTTTTCAGGACATTTAGAATCGCCCTCTAGTCTAGTGGACCAGTACTAACCATGAATAAGTTTTGGTGCTCAGAGGGGATTGTGCTCTTGGATATATCTTGGGTAGTCAGTCTTGCATGCACAATTTTGCTCAAGCTTTTGATCTTGGAGTTCATTGATGGTGAAGCTAGTTTTGAACACTTGGCACCTATCTACCAGGTTTTCACCAAGGTACTTACTCAATAGTGCCTGTTTGCCAGGTTTTTACTGAGAGAGAGATTTTGTTTCTCTTTACTTTTTATTTTTATTTTTTTGGTTGTCACCAAGGCGCTTGTTTGTCAGGTTTTCACTAAGGTAACCTTTTGTATTTTTTTATTTTTTTAGGTATTTTCTAGATATGTAGATATTTTCCTTAACCATTGAGATCTCAAGCGTAGAACCTCTTGAGGTGCATGCTATTTATGTATATGGGGACCTGATCTCCTTAAGGTGTTTCTAGTTGGTATGCCCCACTTTGGGTAGAGTTGACAATGACATATGGTCCTAGCCAGTTAGGCTCAAACTTTCCTCGCTTCACTCACTCTGCTTGGTTCTTTTGATTCTCCATGAGGAGGAGGTCTCCTATCTCAAAGGTGCATGGCCACACTTTCTTATGATAGTTCCTTCTAAGGTGATTTTGATAGCCTTGTAATTGGTTGAATGCATTTTGTCTTCTTTCGTCTAGTAGTTCCAGTTCACTGAGCCTTGCTACTCTGTAGTCTTCGTCTGAAATCAAGTTCTTCAATGATATCCTCAGGGATGAGATTTCTACTTAGAGGGGTAAGACCACCTTTGATCCATCTACTAGGGAGAAAGGAGTGGCTCCTTTAGGTGTTCTCATGATAGTTCTATATGCCCATAATGTAGGACTAAGATGTAAATGCCAGTATCACCCTGATTTGTTAACTGTTTTCTTCAAGATTTTCAAAATGGTCTTGTTTTTTGCTTTAGCCTAGCCGTTCCCTTGAGGATAATAGAATGAAGAGAAACCTTGTTTGATTTGGAACTGTTCACAAAGATCTTCAACATATTTGTTTTGGAAAGGTGTACCATGATCCGTCAGGATGGTTTGAGGAATTCCATACTGACAAATGATGTTGTTGAGTATTAAAATGGAGATCTGCTTTCCAGTTATGTAGGTAAGGGGAATTTCTTCCACCCATTTAGTGAAGTACTCTACTGCTTCTATGATGTATTTAACTCCATTAGCTGAAGATGGTGTAATCTTTCCCACTAGGTCAAATCCCCACATAGAAAATAGTAATAGTAAAGTGATAGGATTTAGTTCTTGGGATGGTGCATGGATGAGGTCTCCATGAATCTGACATTTCCTACACCTTTGTACATACTTTTTTGAATCTATATCTACTATGGGCTAGTAGTATCCCATGCAGATGATCTTTTTAGCTAAGTTGTTTCCACCTCCGTGGGTTCTTCAAATTCCTTCATGTACTTCATACATAGCTCTCTGGGATTTCTTGGAAGTGAGACATCGTAATAGCATTCCATCTAGACTTCATCTATATAGAGTAGTTGCAAGAATAGTGTACCTAGAGGCTTGGTGGATTAGGGACTTTTTCTGGTTCCTAGACAAGTCAGGAGGTAAGACACTACTTTGGAGGTAATTATATACATCATGGTACCATGGGGTTTCTGGACCAACAAGGACATGTGCTGATTCTGTTATTGGTTCTTGATGTGATGGAATCATGAGTTTCTCAACTAGGAACTGGAATCTGGTTTCATTACCTGGCATATCGATCAAGGATTCTATGGTAGCCATCGCATCTATAGCTTTGTTTTGAGCTCTTGGTACTTTCTCATAAAAGATGTATTGGAACTTAGTGAGCAACCTATCCATCTATTCTATGTATGGTATTAGATTCTCATATTTTTCAATATAGTCATTGTTGACTTAGCTAATGACCAACTGTGAATCTCCATAGACCTTAAGGTTCTTGATTCTCCATTGTATTGTCGTATTTACTCTGATGACTAGAGCTTCGTACTTGGATATGTTATTTGTGCATGGGAAGTTGAGTCTGAAAGATTTGGGAATCACATCATTGTTTGGAGTGATAAGTACTATCCTTGCTCCTGCACCATGGTTCGTGCATGACCCATCAAAGTATAATTTCCATACCTTTATTTCCGGTTGGAGTGTAAGAATAGACTCATTTGGAAAGTCAGATATGATAGGCTGATGATCCTGAATAGGTGCCTCTTCTAGTTGATCCACAATCACTCGCCCTTTGATAGCTTTTCTGTCTATGTATTCTATGTCAAACTCGCTTAAGATCATTACCCACTTTGCTAGTCATCAAGCGAGCATTATTTTGCTTAGTAGATATTTGAGGGGATTGATGTGCATTATCAACTTGGTTTGATGGCTTAGCATGTAGTTCCTCAGCATCTGGGAAGAAAAGACTAATGCTAGGCATGATTTTTCAATTGGCGTATAGTTGAGCTCATAGCCTACTAATGTTCTTCTAAGATAGTAGAAAACTCTATCCTTTCCTTGGTCGTCATGTTGTGCTAGGAGCACTCCTAATGTTGATTCAGTTGCTGAGATGTATAGAAGTAATGACATGCCTTGGACTGGTGGAACCAATATGGGAGACTTGAGTAGATAGTCCTTGAATATTTGGAATGCCTATTCGTATTATTTTTCCCATATGAATTTTATGTCCTTGTGTAGTAGATATTGGAATGGATGGCACTTGTCTTCTAGCTAGGCTATGAAGTGCCTGATAGATTGGAGCCTGCCTTGTAAGCCCCTTAGTTTCCTTAGGTTGGTTGGTGGTGGCATTTCCAAGATTTATTTGACTTTATCTGGGTCTACCTCTATGCCTCAATGTGACACTATGAATCCCAATAGCTTCCTTATTGTGACCCTGAATGCACATTTCTATAGGTTTAATCCGACCTTGTATTCCTGCCTTTTTTTAAAGATGGGTCCCAATACTTATAGATGATCCTTTCTAAGCATTAACTTGGAAAGTATGTCGTCAACATAGTCCTCCATTATCTTGTGGATGAGATCATGAAAGATGGTTGTCATGGCCCTTTAATAAGTTACTCTAGTATTTTTTAGACCAAATGGAATGATGTTCCAATAGTAGGTGCCCCATGCACATGTAAAATTTGTTTTATGTTGGTCCTCTGGTGCAATCCTTATCTAATTATACCCTGAAAAGCCATCCATGAGTGATAGAATTTGATGTCCGGCTGTTAGATCTACTATCATATCAATGTTAGGCAAAGGAAATTCATCCTTGGGACAAGATTTGTTAAGATCTCTAAAGTCTGCACAAATGCAAATCTGACCACTGTGCTTGGTAACTAGTACCCGATTAGATATCTAGTCTGTGTATGGGATCGGTCTTATAAACTTAGCATCTAGTATCTTTTTCAATTCTTCTTTGACTAGTAATGCAACATGGGGATTCATCTTTCTCAGCTTCTATTTGATAGGTTTGGCATTGGGTAGAAACAAGAGATGATGTAGCACAAGCTCTGGATCTAATCCTAGCATGTCTGAGTAGGACCATGAAAAATTGACCTTCCTTTCCTTGAAGAAACTGATGAATTGTTCTCTCTCCTCTAGGGTGAGTGATTTTTCTAAGTAGATGTTCTTTGGGTTCTTGTCATCACCCAAGTTGACTTCTTCCATTTCTTATGCTAACAATGTTGACTTTTCCTCTGTCAAGGGGAGGAGTTCCTTCTTTCCATCTTCTAGTGCCTCAGTGAGGTTTTCACCATAAGATATGTCTTGTTTTGTATTTTTATCATTTTTTGTGCCAGTAAGCGCCTTTTGGTTTTCACTTACTGACGATTCTTTTTTCTTTTTCAATTGTTTTTGATAACTGGAAAGAGGAGCCTCCTCCCCAAAATATGTTGATCTATTGAGGTCAATGGAAAAACATGCTTTAGGGTCTCCTGATGGCATTCCCTCTCTCAGTCCCATGAAGTTTGTGATAGCCTCATCATTCTCAAAGGTATCCATATCAGGCGGTCCTTGTTGATCCCACTCTATCAGTTTTGTGTGTACAAGACATAGGTCCACATGGTGGGTTGAATATTTTTGGTTGAATGGGACAATGGAGATGGTTTCGACAAACCTGGATTGTGATGTGGATGCACCACCTAATGAATTTATATCGATATGTTTATCGATATAGGGTTGGTTGTCTATGGTTAATTGGTCAAATAGATCATCAAGGTGTATGGTGGTGGCTGACCGAGGGGAATAGTCTAGGATTGATGAACCAGAGTAGTGAATGAATCTCCACTTGTACTTGTGGGAGTTATTTTTGCTAGAATTCTCATCGGATGTATCACTTCCCTCGTTATCATGGATAGCTTGGTTGAAGGTTAATCAGGACTGAGAGGTTCCCACTTTGGATGGCAACAACTATTGAAGTATGTTTCTGATCAAGATGTGTTCTGGGTTTTTCTCCTGGTATAAATTTGCTATTTGTTCTTGATCAATGGGTATGTATCAGGTGGTAGGACTAGTTCTTTGTTTCCCATAGCCTAACCCTCTCTTGTTTCTTTGGGTTGGCAGGAGAGATAGTTCCATTAAGCCTTGCTATCTTTCCCCTAGACCAGTTGTACCATCATACCCAAGCCTTTGTAGCATTGTATAGCTAGCTCCATAGGTTGATACAGGTAGGGGGTTTTGAAGTGTCTCTTATAGATCTTGATACAGCCATGTATTGATATCTAGATCAAATGGGTTCTCTTCTGCAATGTCTCCCCATCTGAAAAAGGTTGTGGGTGGACACCTAAACATAACAGGTTCATGGGATTTTGTTCTAATAGATGGTTGTGGCATACCATATATCTTTGGGCTCTGAGGCATGTTTTTGATAGTGAAAGCTTCCTTGTAGCTGTATTCACCACATCCCTTGTCAGTAATATATATTTTTTCCGCTCTTCTCATGACATATTTAGGAATTGAATTTGATGTGTAAGGGATACTTTCCTCTTGGTTTGATGGAACTTGGTTGTTAGTACTGGTTTGAATAACATTATAGTATTGGAATGGATTTGGATCTCCCTCAATAATGATTTCTTCCCCCTAGTGTGGGACTTGATACACTAATGGTATGTGGAAGGTACAACTTGCATCTCATGTATCTATGGTCTCCCTAGTAACATGTTGTATCCCAATTCAAGGTCTAGGATACGGAAGGGAGTGTTCTTGACAACTGGGCCAATTCAGACTGGTAGAATGATAAAACCTTTGGAAAATCTCTCCTCTTCATCATAGGCTTTGATGTTGATCCTTCTTGTGACATCAATACTGGACTCAAAGTATCCTAATTTCTTGATTAAGTTTAAAGTACAAATATTTAATCTAGCCCCACCATCAAAAAGGACTTTATGGATTGCACTTTTTTGGACTTGGATAAGAAAGCGCAAGGGATCATTATGCAAGGGTTTCTGCGGTGACACGTCATGGTCTATGAATGTTGCATGCTTGTTTGCTTCTATATGGTTAACCATCATTGGAAGGTCTTAGGGGTTATGGCTATTGGGATAGCTGCTCTCAAAAGGGCTTGGTCAAGTCCTTGTTTATGCTGCGGAGATATGCGCAAGAGGTCAAACATGGAGATTTGGGCAGACGTGTGCTTTAGCTGATCCAATAGGCTTGTCTTTGGATCTAAGGTTGCATGAGGGTTGACTAGTGTAGCATATGAGGAAGGTGCTCCTTGCAAGACAAATTTTGTATGACACATGGTTACAACACATTTGTTACCTTGGTCTTTGATATTGATGGTAGCCACATGGCTATCTGAAGGATTTACACAATTGATAGTGTTGTCACTATTGGCATAAGTGTAGTTGACCTATTTTGACTGTACACTAGACCAAAAGGATTTCCCTTTATTGTGATCATGGAATCTATCATTGAATATCATATGATCTGTGGTTCCTTTTGTTTTGGTGTTGGTTACATCAATGACCCCTGTGTCAATCAGATCTTGGATGGTGTGTTTTAATTGATAACAATTGGGTGTCTTGTGTCCCTTCACTCGATGAAATTTGTAGAAATAATTATCATTGTACCACTTTGGTTTGATTGCACCATGTTCATATTCTCTGATTTTAGGGAGAGTGATATTGTTGGATTGTATCAGCTTTCTTAAGGATGATTCTATGGAATCTCCCGATGGTGTGAAATCTTGTTTTGGAAACTGAAAGCATGGTTGGCGTTGTGCCTATGGTTGACTATTTGATACAATGGCCACTTGGACAGGGGTGGTTGAGTTTGAGTGTATGCTTGTGGAGTGGGTATCATGGGTTGTTGGTTAGCCATAGGTACACCCTGCAGTGACACTTTGGGTTGGGCATAGTTGACCATTTTCACATCAATGACACCATCACTAGTGACATTTTTGTTTTTATTCCACCATTTAGCTTTGTCTATTGTAGTCATTTTTGTATTCATTTGGGTAGGATTTGCAAGGACACCTCGTTTGACCAAGTTATTCTCACAACAAACTCCTTGTTTGATGAGTTGTTTAAAGTTTGGAGCTAACTACAATTCTGTTGTAAATGACATGTTTGGAATCAAATTGTCAATGAACATGACTATTAGGTCTTTCTCGAGTATGTCATATGTGAGTCTATTTGTAGTATTCCTCCATCTTTGTAGGAATTTTACAAAGGACTCTCCATCCTTTTTTTTATATCACAAAGGTCTTTGATGCTAACCTTGCGCTCGATGTTATGATAGAAGTGAGTGATGAAATTTTTGACCAATTCACCCCAGGAAAGAATTCCATGAGGTAAATGTGAGAACCATTCCATTTCTGGTCCAACTAAGCTTTGTGGGAATAGTTGCATTAAGTATGTCTCATCATGTGTGACCTCGACGCAACTAGAAACTAATTCTTGAATATGCTCAATAGGGTTGGTATTGTTCCTATATTTGTCAAATTTTGGTACCGAGAAGTGAGTTGGGAATGGAGACATGTGAAGAGAGTGATCAAAGGGATATAGGTATAAATCCTCTGCGGTATAGGATTTAGTTTTCCCTTGATTTTTCATACCATCATTTGGATTTGAAGGTTTTGCACTTGTTAGATCAGCATGTCTGTTTGAGATGAGGATGATTTGTGACATTGTACCTCTATGTTGTAGTAGGTATGAGGCTGCGCTTCTGCATGCCTTGAGTAGGAACATAGGACCTTGTCCTTGGGGCTTGATATTGATTTCCCAACACATGATTCTGATATGGGGGCACATGAGTGGCCCAATATTGATTTTGATGTATTGTTGTTGGGGTTGTTTTTGCTGTTGTTGAAGCTGGGATTACTGCTGCTGGGGTTGAGGTTGTTGCTGGATGAGCAAAGGTGTAACCTTGGGTGGGCATTAACTAAAAGTCAGACCTGCAGAGATGGATCCCTGTGGGAATGATGTGTTGAACCCAAGGCTAGTAGGGATTGATTGTACTAGAAAAATAGTTGCAAAAAGGTTATTGCTTGTTTGTGGGATTGAGGGCATATAATGAGATTTTGATTGGACAGGCCATGAGGCCAAGGGTTGAGGCACACTAGTGGCCGTGGGTGCACTTATTTGGGAGCCTTTCATGTTTTGCATGGAAGATGTGCTTGCTTGGTTCGTAGAGTTGGTTTGATTGGACACATTCTATGCTAATGTCATTGTTGTCAAGGATGGGAAGTTTTGAGATACCATAGGTTTTGTTTGAGAAGGTTGAGTAGTGTTTTGACCCACAAGAGGGATTTTGGGCTATATGGTTGACACATTGAATTCAGTGGGGAGTTTGACTCCCTTTTTAATGAACATGGCTAAAAAATGTTCAGGATTCCTCTCTACAACAATGTCAACAACTTGCACAGAATAGGTGTCTTGTTCGATATCTTCAAGCTCCTCTTTTGTGACATTTTGGAACAAGGCTGACCCATGGGGATTCTCAATAAAAAGAGTATGAATGGTATTTGTGAAAGGATCATCCTCTCGCTCTTGTTCCCAAGCAAGGAACCTGTTGATATAAGACTCATCGGTTTGAGTTTTATCATTTGACCTTAAATAAGGCCCTCCATAAGGTGTGTGAGACATAATGTGGTCCAGATTTTGTGACTAAAATAAGTGATATAAAACAAACAGAAAAGGATAACCTTTCTAGGAGAGTCTGAGTTATGTTTGGAAAAGGGTAATTCTAAGGACAAATGTTGATTTATCTTGATCTCAAAGATTTGACGATGTAAGATAAGATTGTCGACCTTTGCCTAGGAAAAAGTCACTGATAGAGATATGGTGATTTTAAGATAACGGGATCAAGATATTTCAAGTCTGAACTTTCAAACTAACAATGCTTGGATGATAATTATGCTTTCAAAGAAGGGATGATCTTTTAATGTTTAGAGATTCACACAATGTTCTTCACATTTTTCTGGGTTAGACATTGGTCTTTGACATGAAATGGAGAGTATTTTCAAGGTTTTAGGTCAAGACAGGTGTAAAAAGGTCTTTGGTCAATTGTGGCAAAACTCCACTGATTGCGATAAAGTGACTAGTTGATTGCGGTAATCTATCATTGATTGCGGTAATAAAAAATTCAAGTGCGGCAATAAAATTGATGATTATGGCAAACTTCCGTCAATTGCAGAAAAATGCGGGAAATTGCAGCAAAGGGGAAGCAGTCTCAAAAAGACTCAAAAATAGGCCTTACTGCCTGACAATTTTGATTTTCTGGAACAAGGCTTTTGATTTGCAAGACAGTTTTGATGTTGACAACCCTATACTTTAACACATTTGACTCGTTTTGATAGTTTTGATGTTTGTTTTGCATTTTTTGGAAACTAATCAAAGAACAAGCACAAAGAAAATGTGTTTTGAAAGATTTAAGACTAGAATGTGTATGTTCTACAACTTTTTCAAGTTTGCATTGTTATCATGAGGTCTCAATAATGAATAGTCAGATTAATCTAATTCAATGGTTTCAAAATACAATATTATAGGCCCAATGCTTGAATGTTCATTAGCTCACACAACAATTGTCAAACTACTAAGACACGAAGGTCCACGACGTAGGCACCCGTGTTTTTTCCATTGCCAGATATTGTTATAGTATAGTGAAGATCTCTTTCACTATAGAAATATCTTGGAACACATATGTTGGGAATCTTGGGCGGAAATTCTATAACCCCTTGCACTATAATAAGGTATCTATTCAGAGGTAAACCAGGTTGGCCTTTAATTAATAGATTCTAGTAGGGTTCGTGGCTTCTATCCAATCAGTTTGTACATGTGTGACTCACTTAAGAGCCTAGTTGACCATGCTAGCTCCTTAGGGATATTCACCCGATCCAGACTATCATTAACACACGTCGCCCGAGCTTGGCTAGATATAAAATGGAACTTTGTTTCACATTTTGTTTATATACCGATCGAAAGGATTACTGGTTTAAGTTCATTCTCTGAGGAAGAAGTGCATTCCCCATATAGGCCTTTTTGAAAAGTATAAAGGTGTTTAATCTAACAAATTGTGCAAGTGCACCAAAAACCCAAGACACAAGATTAATCGCTTAAACCCCAAATTTGAAATGTGAACTAAGCTACACCACCATACAAGCACAAGTGTTCAGTTTTAAGCGCAAAAGTAGGTGTTGATTGTTTGTTTATTTTTAAAGCCCAAATTTGAAATGTTTGTTTGCCTTTGTTCAATTCTTAACCTCCACGTCAATTTTAAAACACCAATGTGTAAATGTGAGGTTCAAGATGATTGCATGCAATTTTATTTTTAAGCACCAAATTGACAAGTGAATTGATTTTAGGTTTTCTTTGTTTAGACAAGTTAGCACCACAAAAATACTTGCAAATGAGAGTATGTGAAACTTTGAAAAAAATATTTTGAAATGATTGATACTCATAAAAACTTACCCTTCTCTGTTCTCGGTAATTTGTCCAGTTCTGCACAGAAAACAATAAAATGTCAGATTAAAAATAGATAGACAAAGGATTTAGATCAGATAAGCAATATTTCTGGCGATTGTGGTAAAGCACAACCAGTTGTGGTAAAGAACAATCAGTTGTGGAGAGATTTTGATGATTACAGCAAAGCATATCTGATTGTGGTAAAGCAGCACCGATTGTGGCACAAATCAGTCAATTGCGGCAATTTATATGCGATTGCGGTAAACTGATGCTGATTGTGGCACCGATCGGACGATTGCAGCACAGAGAAAGAAAACATACTTATGAATGAAGAAAAAATACTTTTGTGAAAACCATTCAACAATTGTGGTAATAAACCAAACAATTGTGGAGAAATTCTGTCAATTGCGGTAAAGCACCAGCGACTGCAAAATTACACTGATATAAAAAAAAATCATAGAAAAGAATTTTGCAACTATACGACTGTGGCTAAAAAGGTCTGTCTGTTGTCTGCAAGGCATATTTGGGTTGTTTTATTCATGTCGGGTTCACCAAAATGTATGCAATGGATCAAATTCTGTAACACTCAACAACGAGGGTTAGTAGCACTGATTTGCAAAGGGGGATAAAACAATCGAATATACTACTAAAAATGAAACTACGAATCAATAAAATGTACAAGAAAATAAGAGGAAAACAAATGAATGAAAACCCAATTGCTTGAAGCTTCTATTTTCTCCCTCTAATCCTCCTGAAATGCTATTTTTGATGCTCAGTATTGGTGTGGGAAGCGTCTATGACTTGGGAGCGTCGATAATATGCTATTGAAATGTGTCATCACAAGATGGCTTGAATTCTAGAACCAAACTGGCAGAGTAATGGCGCACAAGAGCTTGAAATCATGGATCCTTTAAATGGTTATGAAGGGTTTGTTACATAGGAATTGAGAATGAGATGAACGGTTGAGATCAATCTCAGAGATAGGAAGATGAATGGCGGAGATCAAAGGGAATTGGAGAAGCCATCAGTAAACTCCACCTCTTCAACTGAGAGAGAGGAGATAGAGTTTGGTTAAATGAAGAGCTAATTTTGAGTTAACTTTTAGAACTGAAGAGGTGGGTGGAGAAACCCATGTGAACTGAAGAGGTGGGTGGAGAAACCCAAGTGATCTAATTAAAGTTATCTCTTTGAAGATAAATGAATATTTAATTCATTTTTAATTAAAGTTTTCAACATGTGAGATAATTGAATTCTTTTTGATTTAGAATTGCTTTATTGAATGAAATTAAATTAATTTAATTGGAAGAATTGAATTAGTAAGTTTAAATATTTCAATTTAAACTTTAGGAAATTGAATTTACTTAATTAATTAATAGAAATTAATCAATTAAGGTTAATTAATTAAATAAAATTAATTATTTAATTAATTTTGGAAATTTTATTAAATGATTTAAGGAATGGATTTAGAAGAAAATAGATGATTAATTAACGATTAAAAAACCATTAATTAATAGATGAAATGAATTTAGAAGAAAATAGATGATTAATTAATGATTAAAAAACCATTAATTAATAGATGACAATTAGTGTTTTTTTAATGTCAAATCGCAAGTCCGTCCATTTTAGGGTGTCTACATTACCATTTTGCATCATCCCAAGAAGACAACAAAAAGACATTTTTGACCAGTGCCACAAGTACAACATAAACATGTAATGACATATAGAAGAACTAAGATAAAAATAGAAGAATATTTAGGACATTGTGATTCCTTTACCACCTTGCGCCAATGGACCAACAAGGTTCATTTAAAGGAATCTAAACAAAAAAGATAACAAGAAACACATCATGGGGGATGCACATTACAATAGGAAAACACAAAAAATCCACCGCACAAGAGGAGATATTCAAGCCTACTGCTTTCCCCCCATCTTGGTCTATAGTGTGTAAGGAAGGTGGGAAATTCACAAGAGGAGCAACCTCAAGCACAAAAGATGGAAAAATATTTAGTTCCAAACATGGACCATGCTGTGAAGATAGGTCACTATGTTTGTCACTAGGAGTGATAGATAACTATTGTGAAAGCATAGTTGGTAAATCATGATCAATATCAATAATATCTGTACGCCTCTCTCTCCAGTTTCCCACAGCTTTCCAAGGGCGGGGGTTAGTAGCCAAGGTTCACAATTGAATGCAAATCCAATACGCAATAACTACTAAACGAATAACAAAAACGTGAGCAGTAAAATGTACAAACAACAAAAAGGAAGACAAACGAATGCAAACCCTTCGATGCTTGAAGCTTCTATTGTTTCTCTCTACTCCTTCCGAAACGTTGTTCTTGATGCTCAGTATTGGCTGGGCAGCATCTATGACTTGAGAA
>MU226788.1:4177891-4189654 GCA_018584345.1 Thuja plicata
ATAA
Organism: Thuja plicata; assembly: GCA_018584345.1. Classification (NCBI taxonomy): domain Eukaryota; kingdom Viridiplantae; phylum Streptophyta; class Pinopsida; order Cupressales; family Cupressaceae; genus Thuja; species Thuja plicata. The sequence goes on from MU226788.1 coordinate 4,177,896, forward strand.
AGTTAATTATTTAATTAATTTTGGGGATTGGATTAGATGATTTGAGAAATGAATTTAGAAGAAAATAGATGATTAATTAATGATTAAGAAACCATTAATTAATAGATGAAAATTAGGGTTTTTTAATGTAAAGTCGCAAGCCTGTCCATTTTAGGGTGTCTACAATATCATACTCATTAAAATCACTATCATGAATATCATTGTTAGCATCAATAAAATCATCATCATGATTATCTTATTCATCCAAATTAATTTTAATAGAATCTAAGATATGAATAGCATTGTCATGTTTGTTCATTTTGATCATTATTAAATTCACTTCCTCTGTTGGCTCAAGAATGAGTTGGTTAAAGGGAAGGGAAGTATGAGGAGGTGTATGAGTTGAATAAATATTTTGAGAAGCATATTGAGGGGCTCAAGAATGAGCTTGTGATGAAAGTCACGAGCATGACTATTGTATTTAGGTTTTCTAGAAATTTGGTTTGGGATAAGATAATTCAACATCAGGTCCTTTTCTTCTTTAGGAGGAATAACTGAAGGAACTAAAATAGGTTGAGAGATTGGTTGAGAAGTATGTGTATAATAAATAGGAAGATGAGGTATAGGTGGTGTAGTAAGAAGTCCACATCCAGGGAAAAGAGATGGAACATCCTTAGGTTTAATAAGTTCAAAAATATTTTGGACCTTGTAGGCTTGGTATGATTGAAAGAGATGGTTAGGATGGGTTTGAGTTGGTTGAGGCATAGAAGGCCAAAAGAAATCAAGGTCATCTGAGTCTCAAGGAATTGAAGGATGATAAAGATTATGGTTAACAGTTATGATTTCTCTATTATGAGGAAATTTAATACATTTATGAATAGGAGAAGCCACAACTTTCATGGAAGTAAGCCAAGGAAGACCAAGTTTGACTTGAAATTGATCAGAAGTTGGGATGATAGTGAAAGTAGCATGTACATTTTTACCACCAACTTCAATATGAAATGAAATTGAGCCATGCGAAGGATAAAGGAGACCATTGCAAGTTTGGATCATAACATCATATTAGAATTACAACTGGAGAGATGGAAGGAGTGGGAGCTGGAGCTGGAGAGAATGGGCGTGCAGGAGGGAATTTGAAATCTTGCGATGGTAAGAAACACGATGATGGAGGAAAGCTGGCATCTGCAGCTGTAGGAGACCAGTAGAAAGTAGGAGGATCAATAGAAGAGGGCTCCACTAAAGATTCGAATGAAGTCAAGGACCCTCCTTTTTGAGATGGTGGGCCAGGAAAAACCTCATCTAAAGGTAAGAGCTCTTTGGCTGATAAAAATGATCATGCTTCAAATACGAATCTATCTAAAGGTAGCTGGTCATCGTTATTTGGGATTAAACCTTTAGAAAAATCTGCTTTTCCTAGTATCAACAACATTTCAGAACCCAGTAAGGGTTATTTTGGTATTTCCATTCCTGACCCCCTTGTGGACCATACTATTTCTACCATGACTCTTACTTTGGTTGGTAAGTTTATGGGGGTAAGACCTACTATTGAGCTTGTGAGAGAGTTTACTTATCATAAATGGAAACTCAAGGGACAAGTGGATATTGCAGCAATGCCGAAGGGGTTTTTCTCATTTGTCTTTTCAAATATGGAAGACCTATCAAAAGTGCTATGTGGAAGACCTTGGATGTTTGGAAAATCATCTTTGGCTCTTCAAAAATAGGTCATGAATCTGGATCTGAATGCTAAGAAATTTGATACAGCCCCTGTATGGGTGAGATTACCTAGCCTCCCAATGGAATACTAGCATGAGGATGTCTTTATTGGTCTCGCAAGTGCGTTTGGTGAAGTCCTATTGATAGACCCGATGACAGCTGCCATATCTAGACTCGTCTATGCTAGAATCTATGTGAACATACACCATAAGACGGATCTACCTAAGGTCATCACTATAGACTCTAAACTAGGTAAGCACATCCAAACTATTGAATATGAATTAGTTCCCTTTGCCTATTTCTCCTATAAAAAAGTTGGTCATTGGGATAAATAGTGTCCACTGAATAAACTAAAAGAAAAAGAAGAAAAGAAAAGGGAACAAAAAAAGGAATGGAAGAAGAAAATCAATCCAAATGCAATTTCTTTAGGGAATCCAGCTCTAGGTCAATATGAGAACAAATAGAGAGTTTAGTCAGTAATGAATTAGAGGAAATATACTATCTGAAAATCATATCACCTTGGAAAAATACCCTAATATTGATCAGGAAGCTAGAGTAGAACCTAGACAAGAGAAAGAACAACCTAAAGTGAAGGAGCTAGAAGCTTCTAATAATACAACCAATTTGAAGGGTTCATAAAGCATGCCCTCTATAAGAGCTGAAACTCCTAATCCTAAAGAAGGAATTATTGGGGAACATGACCACAATGGTAACACTTCCGAAGATAGAAATGATGATTCCTCATCCCCTATTTCAGATCTATGGAGTGAAGAAAGATTAGAGAGAGAAACCCAGGATGCTCCTTGGTCACAAGTAAAGGAAAAAAAATTTCAATAAAAACTTAGGAAAAAAAAGGGATCAAAACTACAGTAATATGAGTGAATCAGCTAAAAAAAAAGAAAACCAAAGCCAAGGGGGAGTACAAACAAGAAGACAATACAAGGCAAATGTGGGCACTCCTAAAAGTAAAAAAGGAAGGGAATCACATAAGAAAAAAAGAGAGCAGGAAGAAAAATAGAATATAGTAGATGGAAAACAATGCACCATCCTTGAGATATGTTCCCCAAGCCTTTAATATGAAATTTATTTCTTGGAACATAAGAGGGCTTAATAGCCCCCATAAACAGGATGTCCTTAGGAACATGGTTAGAGATAGAAAACCTAATATCTTACTTATTCAAGAAACTAAAATGCCTAAAGAAAAACTAGAAAAAATGCATGTGTCTAAAGATTATGAGAGTATAGGAGGTGATTCTAATGGTGCTTTAGGAGGCATTGGAATTTTTTGGAACAATAATAATGTTGTCTGCAACTTAATCCTCAGTGAAAATAACATTTTAGTGGTCAAGATTACTTTCCTCAAGGAGAATTTTAGCTGGAACCTAATCAATATATATGCCCCTAACACTAGAAGAGATCGACAAAAGTATATGCAAATACTAAAAGAAATCTATAATCTGTATCAAGAAGATAGCTGGATGATAATGGGAGACTTTAATACTCCTCTTAAAAATGAGGAAAAAAAGTGTGGTATTACCTCCCAACTTGATAGCAGATCTAATGTTGTTTTCTATATAAATGAGGAAGCCTTATTATATATTGACCTAGAAGGCATTGAATATACGTGGTTGAATAGATGTACTGGGAAGGATCTGATCTAGGTTAAACTAGATAGAGCCCTCTTAACCCATGATTGGCTTTCCAGGTACTTTTGTACTCTTTCTGCTGAACTCTATATAGTATCTGACCACTATCCTATATCTTTAAATATTAATTAGATCAAGGTTAGAAATAACATTCCCTTCAGATTTGAAAAAATGTGGCTAGCCCATCCTAAATTAAAAGAGAAGATTGAGGAATGGTGGAACTGCACTATTGAAGGGGGAGCAATGTATAGAATGGCTAAGAAACTAAACACAATTAAAAGTAATATGAAAATATGGAATAAGAATGTGTTTGGGGATATTTTCCAATTGAAAGGGAATATACAAAATGAAATTAAGGAAATTCAGGATAGAATCCAAAAGGATGGTATTTTAGAGGAAACAAAAACTAAGGAAAACAATCTTCTTGCAGATTATCATAACATTATTACCAAGGAGGAATACTTCTGGAGACAGAGATCTAGAGCTCTTTGGCTTAAAGCTGGGGATAAAAACACAAGATTATTCCACATGATGGCTATGTAACATAAATCTATTAATAGGATTATGAATCTCCAATCTAAAGGTAAGTCCATAAGGAAGGAGGGAGATATTAGGTTACAAATGCTAAGATACTTTTCAGAGTTGCTGGCTAAGGAAAATAATTTGAATGGATCTTATCAGGATGAAATTCTCTTAGCCATTCCCAAGTTGGTCGATGATCCTTCTAAAAATATTCTCCAAGCTATTCCCTCGAACAAGGAAATTAGAAATGCTTTTTTTTTTTTCTTTTGAAGGGGGAAAATCTCCTGGCCCAGATGGATTCCCTATGTTGTTCTTTCAGCAATTTTGGAATATAATTGGTCAAGATGTGCAGGACACAATAAAATAATTCTTTGGCACTAAATGTCTCTTCAGGGAACTCAAAGCCACTTTCTTGGTTCTTATTCCTAAAAGTCCAAGAGCTAACACCGTGGAAGAATTTATACCTATTATCTTGTGCAACTCTTTATACAAGATTATTTCTTAAGTTATTACTTCCAGACTGCTTCAGTTTCTTCCAAATATTTTCTCCCCCCAGCAAAATGGATTTGTTCCTAGGAGACAAATCCTCAATTCTATTATCGTGGCTCATGAGAATATCCATTCTCTGGAAAAGGCTGAAAAATAGGGCTTAATGATGAAATTGGATCTTTCTAAGGCTTATGATAGAGTCGATTAGCACTTCCCGTAGAAGGTTTTGCCCTCTTTTGGTTTTAACAAAGATGTTATCAAAATGATTATGCAACTTGTGAAAAATGTTTCTTCTTCAGTCATTGTTAATGGGGGATCCTCTACTTTTTTTAAGCCTACCAAAGGTCTAAGACAAGGTGATCCTATCTCTCCTACACTCTTTGCTATACTTGTTGAATGCCTTGGGAGGTACATCCATAAAATGGTGGAAAAAGGTTAAATAAGTGGTATTCAACCCTCTTTAGCTAGACTCATTTTCTCCCATGAGAAATTTGTGGATGATACTCTTATCATGGGAGAGTCGACTATTAAAGAAGATAGAAATCTGTAGAAAGGTCTTTCTATCTATACTGTGGCAACTGTCCAGCTAGTCAATTGGAATAAGAGCTCTATTATCTTCATAAATACTCTGGAAGAAAGACAGAAGAAAATGCCAACTATTCTTGGATGTACTATTGGGAAACTTCCTTCATCTTACTTGGGTTTACCTCTTTGCTCCAATCCTCCAGAAAGCTTCTAGAATACTCTTATAGACATATATAACAATAAAATTGCTGGTTGGAAAGGGGCACTCCTTAGCAATGCAGGAAAGCTCCAATTATTGAAATCTACTCTTCAGAACCTCCCAGTTTATGCTATGAGCTTGTTTAAAATACCCTACAAAATTTCTACTAAGATAGAGAAAATCCAGAAAATATTTCTTTGGTCAGGGGTTGAAGAAAAGAAAATATTAAGCCTTTTTTCTTGGGACAAAGTTTGCAAGCCCAAAAAGCTGGGAGGTCTTGGGTTGAGAACCATAAAAAACATAAATAAGCCCTTATGGCAAAAAAACTTTGGAGGATTTATGGAGATCAAAAAGAATGGAACTGCATTATTAGAAGAAAATATCTCTTCCTCAACAATTCTTTGGAGGAATTTATAAGTGATGATAACAGTATTAATGACTCCTTCATTTGGAATAGTAATAAGTCAACCAAAGACCTGATTGTCAAAGGAAAAATATGGAAGCTGGGAGATGGAAGTAGAATTGATTTCTGGGATGATGAATGGATCCATTCAGTGCCATTGTCTAACAACCATGAATGGAAGAAAATCATTGATAGGTGCAAAGCATCTATTGGTACTAAAGATATTGATTATTGGCAGGACAATAAATGGAAAAATTGATGTTAGATTTATTTCCCTCTAGCATGAATTGTAAACCTAGTATATCAAAGATAACATCCAAGACTCAATTGTTTGGAATCCTACTACTGATGGAAAGTACACTGTGGCTTCTGCCATCAAAATCTTTACTGAAAGAGAGGAAAGACCTCCTTTCTCCTTTGTGTGGTATAAAAATCTCATACCTAAAATCAACTTTTTCTATTGGCTTCTCATTCAAAATAAATCGCTGACTCTTTTTAATATTACTAGAAGGGGGTTCAATATTGTTAATAGATGTAGTCTTTGTTTTGAAAATTCTAATTCTTGTGATCATATCATGCTACATTGTCCCTTCACTCGTAAAGTCTGGGATATCATCTTTAGAAAATGGAATCTTTGCTGGTGTTTCCCCTTTGTTTGGCAGGATTTTATTGCTCAATGGAGTTATCCACCTCAGAACTTTATTAACAAAGATCTCTGGTACCTTATTCCTCCTCACTTTTTATAGAGAATATGGAAAGAATGCAACAATAGAATCTTCATAGAAAATCAGTCTAGCCTAGAAGTGGTAGGAAACCAAATTTACAGGCCACTAGAAGAAAACTTTCTTTCATCAAAATAAGAGTCTAACTACAGTAAGAAGGAAAGTGACAGAAATGACAGAGTACCAAAATCTATCAATCATAGGTCTATGGATACTTGGACTTTGCCCCCTAAAGATTGGGTTAAAGAAAAATTTGATGGGGCTGCAAAGGGAAATCTAGGCATTGCTGGAGGAGGAGGCATAATAAGAGATCAGAATGTTAATTGTGTTGGTGCGATTGATTATCCTCTGGGAACTCAATCTAACCATAGGGCTGAGGCAATGGTAGCTCTCAACGTAATTTTTTTGGTGGAGGAACTAGGCTGTAAGAAAGTATGGTTTGAGGGAGACTCTTTAAATATTATTAATAACATCAAAGGCAAAAGTAAAGTGTCTTGGACAATTGATCATTTAATTGTCAAAATTAAAGAAGCAGCCTCAAACTTTAGCTCCTTTCATGTCACTCATAATTATTGGGAAACTAACCAAGTGGTGGATAGTCTTGCCAACCTTGGAGTTAAAAATGATGTCACTTGCAAGTGGCATGGAAATGATAAAATTAATGATGAGGTTAATTTATTGCTCAATTATGACTGGTTTAATCACAAGGCAAGTGAAATTAATCGAATTAATCATTTTGATTAATGATGTTTTGATCTGGGGTACGATGATGATGTCATTCCATGTGAAGTGTCAAATTTATGATGACTTCCTTCGGTTGCAAGTTTTTTATCTCTCTGTGCATTTGAAGGTCTGTATGCGTCTTGGGCTGAATATTAGCAAAAACTAGAATAGTGTGAGAAATTATACCAATACAGAGGAGAATGAAGAAATGGGGAGATATCTGAAGAGAGAAGAACCTACGGTGTGAAAATGGAGGAATGAAAAAGAGGTGTGGGGGAAGCTCAAGAAGGTTAAAGTGCACAGATACTTAAAATGTCTCCATGGAAACAATAAGGAGGTGACGAAAGCTTTTATGAATGGTTGGCAGAATGGGACAGTGAACATTCTGGTAAAATCCCTAACCCTCACTCTAGACTGCCTTTCGGAGATTATGGGTCTCCTGTTGGAGGGAATGCATTTTTTAAAAGAAAAAAAAGAGGGAAATAAAGCCTATAAAAATTTCCCCAAGACTGATGAGGAACGGGCCATGCTCGTGAAGGGTGATCTAGACTATGTTATTTTGTCAAACATTAAGCGTATATGGGCATTTGTTATCAGGGCTATCATGGAGTACTTCACAATTGAAGGCAGGTATTCAAAGGTCTACAATTACCATTTCATTCTGGTTAACCATTTTCATCATGAAATTAGGGTTTTCTTTCCCTATTATATGTTAAGCTCGCTCAATCAGAGTATTATTGACCATAGAGTTAAATCTTCCCCTATTTTACATAAGGGTCTAAATCCATTGATTACAGACTATGTTAAAAACCACATTCCTAACCCCACTCCTAAGAGTATTGAGAATGTTAAAAGGAAGAGCATGGAGCTATCTATTGGTAAGAATCCTAGCAAAGCAAAAACCAAAAAAAGTCGTAAAGTCCCTATTGTTGTTGATATCTCTTTGTCAATTTATGATGACATTGAAGGGATGAGAACTGATGATGAATAGGATGTTGAGACTTCTGAAGATGAGGGTTTCACTAGAAATCTAAGAAATACTGATGATCTGGAGACTAATACTATCATTACCAACGAGCCTTTGGGTGGTAGAGGGGATATTGAGGATACCCAGAAGACGGATAGCAACATTCTGGATGAAATTACTAAAGAAATTGATAATATCATTGTTACCCACATTAATGACCATAATTTCATTAATGATGGAGAGGAGAAGCAAAACCAATAAATTTAGGAGTTTAACAGGGATTCGGGGAACATTGAGGAAACTGAGATTAATAAGGGAAATACTGAGAGCAATGAGGAGAATATTGTTCTTGAAGAGGAAGCCGACAAAGTAGATAAGGAGAACACTGATAATAAGAAGGATGAGGATACCCAAGATATCCTGAAAGGTTACTTTGAGGAGAAGAATGACCAGAACCTGAGGAGTCTAGATGAAGAACTCCATGAGAGAGAGGTCAAAGTCAAAAGAGTGGCTACTTAATCTTTCCTTCAAATGGCCAGATTGAAAGTTGAGAAATATAATATTGATAAATGGATTTAGGACAAAATGAAGAAGATTCAAGCTAATTACAAGAATCAGGAAGAAAGAAACTCTCTACTGGAGGAAATTGTAGACAAAATGCGCAATGATGCGGTCATGTACCAGCAAGGGAATGATGTGTTTGATAAGGTAAATAATATGGAAAAAAATATTAGTACCATGGTTGATAACATGCTCAAAAAGATAACCGACAAGGTTAATAACAACAATTCTCTTCTAAAAAAACTAACTACTATTAGCAAAATGGGAATGAAAAATTCTATGGACAATATGAAAGCCCTGTTTACCCTTTTGGAAGGTAAATACAATGATAAGGCTAAGCATGAGGATGATGGCTCTTAGGATATTCATATCTTAGGCCCAGGTACTAGGACTAGATCTAGCACCAAAAAGAAAGCTGATGTTTAGATTAAATATATCACCAAGTTGTGGGAATCTATCCAGAGTATGGAGCTGGAGATGGAAGAAGTCCAGATTCTGGAAGATCAGATGGATGCTAATTAGTTTCTGTGCTGGAAGTTTTTTGTTTCTATTTTTCTAGAATTTTTTAGCTGCTCATTGTTTTTTGTTTTGTAATGCTCTTTAGTGTTTAATCTAGAGTTTAGCCCTTTTTTGGCTTTCTGTCATGTTTGACAGTTTGTAGTTGTTTTGGTCCTTTCTTGTCTATCTTTCTGGTGCTTTGTAAAGGGTTTCGGGGTCCCTTCAAAAAATACTATTACCTTAATCAAAAACATCATATTTATCATAGAAGTCACATTGCAATTGTCTACTATAAAGATGTTCTTCATTTATCACATTTACCATGCAAGTGGGTTCAATGAGGAAAACACAATAAAGAAGGCCAACAAAATTTTCAACACTATAAAGAGGACATCAGGTGCTTTAATTTTCTTAGTAGGGTCAAAAGTAATGCAAAGATCAAATGAAGGTTTAGGTTTGGGTTTAACTTGATCAAATTGGTTGACCACATGGTTAGCTTCATCAATTTTGTTATTGTAGTCAATGCAAGGAGAAGAAGAAGAAGAAGAGGGTTGGGTTTGATCAATGGTTTTGGTTGAGTGAGAGGGAAAATGAATGACGATTTTCAACATATAACACTTCTCAGTATCATGACTAGGTTGATGATGGTATTGGTAGAAATATTTGGGATCAAAGTATTTAGATTTATGTTTGGATGGATCAATGAGTTTGACATGAGGAAGTGTTAACATATTAGCATTAAGTAACTTCAACATCACATTATGCAAAGATTCTGAAAGCTGAGTATACTTACAAATAGGTTTAAAAATAGATGACAAAGGAGCCACACATTTGGATGTTTATGCCACTTATTTATCAACAGTGTTGGATGAGTTGTTGAATTTGATGAAGGTATTTAGTTTCTAAATATTGCTAAATTTTTTGGATGCAACATCACTCTTATTAATGAAAATAGGATCCATTGGAGTGGTACTTGATTGGTTCTATTAAGGGATAAAAAAATAGGCAATTACCATGACTCAAGGATTGGACATCCTATCGAGTAGCTATCCTTGTTTATAAAAACTCATTTAATTTATCAACCCAGGGATGTATTACTTGAAATGGGTCAACAAGATATATGCACCAAGGATTCTACTTAGACCACGCTATGGCTGTAGGAAAAAAATTTCTTTGAAAGGAAATTAGTCTATAGATTCAAAAAATAAATACTAGAAAGGAAATGTGGAAGTGAAGATGCTGAAGGAATACAAAGACTTGAAAACACAACTATAATGCTTCAACAGTTCTACCACTTTGGTTGTAAGAAGTACCGAACTATCCTGCGGCTTTGGCTGCAGGAACTGTGTTAGCACTAGGATTATGATACCAAGATGTAGGAAACTGAAACTACATGAAAATGATTCTAACTAACTAACAAAGGTTCCTCACCAAGTGGTCCCCCTTGAGTGAGTATCCAAACTCAATTACACTAAACTTAATATCAACACTTCATTTGCTATTGATTGAAAAAGGGAAGTACAAGATTCATGTAACAACTATAAAATAATAGAATGGAAACTATAACTGATAACACCCTTCTTGTCATGCAAGAGTGGGGATTTATTTAAAGAGGAAAAAATCTAACTGCTAACTGATCATGCCATAGAAATAGGAAGAGCTTTTATTACAATACTACTAATATAAAGGGAAACTATAAAGCTGGAAATAGAATATGTCCAAGAAAGAGGAAAGAGCTGCTTTTGATGACAAATCTAACTTCCCACTTGATGACATTATTTTTCCATTAGTACACTTAGTGAAAAACATTGACAGAGATCATTGGTACAAGCATAACCGGTGGACTACAAGCATAATCGGCAGACAGCGAGCATACCCGACAGAACAAAAAGTCACGAGAAAATGCTAAGTATGGAATTCACCGATGAACACTGACAATTGTTAACACCAACGAAGTAAACAAGATCATCACCGATGACACAATTTTGAGAACAAAACCAACAAAGCACAAAAAGGAATTGAACGATGAATAGTTCAAGAAAGGAACACCGACGGCAAAGAAAACTGACAGACTGACAGAGTAGATCGACCATCAGAACCGACAATCAGTTAGAGAACCCGCAAATAGTGGATCTAAGTTTTACACGTTAGATAAAGCATTGTAATTCTATTTACAGAGTTTTAATTTGTTTTAAATCATTACTTGAGGGTCAAGCAAGCATAATGTAAATGTTTTAAAGCATCCTAATGGATCTAAAACATATCTAACTAAAGATCAAGGTCAAGTTGTAAACCTTGGATCTAGAGTTAACTTGCGAATGTGTGAATCAAGAATAGAGATAAAATCTAGTATAAATAGATGTTCAATCAATTGTGAATTAGGAATTCATTATTTTTTATATCCATGAAGAGTATCTAAGGAGAAGAAGGTAGAATGCATGCAAAGTTCAGAAATAGATCACACTAGTTATCAAGAACACACAGAGGCTACCGACGAGCAGACAAAGGTATTATTCAATCATGAAAAGATGATTACTCATACATAGGAAGATTTATTGGATCTGTTATCAGAAATTGGAGATTGCATACATCATCAGATCAAAGAATTCTGTAGTTGCATTCTAACAAGTGCATCACATCTAAAATCCTTTTGTAGAAGGTGGACTTAACCGTTCTTTAAAAATATCTTAACAGAGTGCACACTTAACAGTGTTGCTAAAGCTTCAAATGAAGTAGATCTTAACAGGTCTCCACTGTAATACTCCTAACAAGGTAGGTCATTAGAAGTGACCAATTGTAAGCCTTAACCAAC
>MU226788.1:4194773-4219079 GCA_018584345.1 Thuja plicata
TTTACAAAAGAAAATAGTGACAAGTTAGCAGAAATAGATTCTAATGTCACAATGAGTGCACAAAGCCTAACCTCAAATGCAGACAGTATCAAGGCACATCATGACAAGGTCATTGAGGCTAACAGGCCAAGGAAAGAAATATGGGATGCTGAAATAGAACTATGAGGTGAGACTACTGAACTACAGGCACACATCTTGCCTAATCTTACTATTCTATAGCAACATATTTCTGAAGCTAAAAGCTTAATTGCAACCCCAGAGATGTTTTTAGTAGACAACATCTATGATATATACGTAAGGATATCACTTGAGCACATGGCTCTAGAAATGCTGAAGGATAAATGGGAAAAGATGATGGAGGAGATCAAGTCCTCACATTCCCACCTTTTTGACAAGATGTAAGTACCTTTACCTTTATTATCAAAAAAGGAGGAATAGAAAGGAAATGTATATTGTATGTACAGAAGGAACAGATATGTAAAGACAACTATGTACAATATATCAAAAAAGAGAGTACATAAGGAAATGTACATATACTTACACTTACTGGCATATACATAGGGGGAGTCATTCAAATGACTAAGGAAGGAGTATACACAGGTGTACATACTAATACATACAATATGTTGCACATATCATATTTTTGATACTAATGTCAAAGGGGGAGATTGATGACATTATTTTTCCATTAGTACACTTAGTGAAAATTATTGACAGAGATCATCGGTACAAGCATAACTGGTGGACTGTAAGCATAACCAGCACACAGCGAGCATACCCGACAAAACAAAAAGTCATGAGAAAATGCTAATTATGGAATTGATTGACAAACACTAACAAGTGTTAACACTGACGAAGTAAACAAGATCATCACCGACGACATATTTTTGAGAACAGAACTGATGAAGAAAAAAAGGAATTGACTAATGAATAGTTCAAGAAAGGAACATTGACGGTAAAGAAAAATGATAGACTGATAGAGTAGACCGACCATCAGAACCAACAGTTAGTTAGAGAACCCGCAAATAGTGGATTTGAGTTTTACACGTCAGATAAAGCATTGTAATTCTATTTATAGAGTTTTAATTTGTTTTAAATCATTACTTGAGGGTCAAGAAAGCATAATGTAAATGTTTTAAAGCATCCTAATGGATCTAACACATATCTAACTAAAGATCAAGTTCAAGTTGTAAACCTTGGATCTAGAGTTAACTTGCGAATGCGTAAATAAAGGATAGAGCTAAAATCTAGTATAAATAGATGTTCAATCAATTGTGAATTAGGAATTCATTGTTGTTGATAGCCACAAAGAGAATCTAAGGAGAAGAAGGAAGAATTCATGCAAAGTTCATAAATAGATCACGCCAGTTATCAAGAACACACAGAGGTTATCGACGAGTAGACAAAGGTATTATTCAATCATGAAAAGATGATTACTCATACATAGTAAGCTTTATGGATCTGTTATCAACAATTGGAGATTGCATACATCATCAAATCAAAGACTTATGTAGTTGCATTCTAACAAGTGCATCACATCTAAAATCCTTTTGTAGAAGGTGGACTTAACCGTTCTTTACAAATCTCTTAATAGAGTGCACACTTAACAGTGTTGCTAAAGCTTCAAATGAAGTAGATCTTAACAGGTCCCCACTGTAATACTCCTAACAGGGTAGGTCATCAGAAGTGACCAATTATAAGCCTTAATCGGTCCCTTCTTATCTGCAGATAGTGAAGTATTGTGGGTAATAATCCCCATAATAGTTTTTACTTCCTAATAGGAGTTTTCTGTGATATCATATCTTGTGTCATGTGTTATCTATTTTCATGAATGCTTCTTGTATGGTTACATATTAAAGAAATTATGTTATGATTGCATATACATAAAGAAAGATGAATAATTAGATAAGATAATTTACAAACTGATGACTAAGGGTTAATGGGCTAACCAAGAAAAGTTTTAGAGGTACTAATTCACCCCTCCCCTCTTAGTACATCATTCCAATATAATTCCAACACCACTCTCTCCTAGATTTCTTCAGATAATTCATTATGTTGCCTCATGCTTTTCTCGACTACTGCCACCTTGATTACCCAGGATCCACTTGTTGGTGTTGTGCTTAATTTTTCTCTGTGTGAACCTGCTACAAGGCTGGGTTGGGCGTCCAGCGCATGGGCACATTTTACCTAGTCAAGAAAACGGTTTCTATATTGAGGCATTGCACTTCAGATGTTAGCATAGAGACATTTATGGTAGTCAACACCAAAATACACATGCATTATTTATGTTCAAACAACTAATTCACTCATAAAGACATAATCATAATTTCAAAGTAACATATCATATTCATCCAAGCATAGCATATTAAGTGTGTTTTAACCATATCATAGGTCTAGTGGTAGCATGCCACATAATAGAAAATTTAAGCATAAAGTTTTTGAGAAAGTATGATAAAACAAGGAAAAATGTCCTAGAAGAAGCTATCCTAGGGTAACTAAAATATGACATTAATATGCCCCATCATTTTTCCCCCTACAAAGAATAGTGATGACCCTCAGGCACTGAGACATTCCAGATATTTTCAAACACCCAAAGATCTCCTTCCTAATTCTCTCCACTCATAGAAGTGCCCACATGCTAGTAGTGTCCATTTGTACATTCCACCTTGATCCATCAACTTAGCTCCAACTGTTCATCCACCTCATTGTCTACATAGATTTATAGAGGCCATAGGAGAAGAGGAGTCTAAAAGATAAGAGGTAGCCACCTCTCAGATCATGGTTTCCGTCCTAGGCATATATACCACTAGATTCATTGCATCACAACTCAAAGATTGATGAGAATATGAGGCTCAACCTTCTTTAGTGCCAATATTAACTTGTCTGACCTTTGTATTAATCCTTCTATTTCATTGTTTCCCTCTCCCAATGGGAGTTTCTCAAATTCTGCAAAAACCTCCTCTCGACTGCGTAAAATCCTTTTTCTAATGTGTAGATTCTTGTAGTCCATAAACTATTTCCATCTAGTCACAATATAATCTTCAGGGAGTGCCACTTTCTTGTCGTAAGGGAAGTGTAACAAATTTCTCAACTCCCCTATATTTACTTAATTGTTCCCCATAGTTTATTTTATTTCTTGACCAACAAAGAAGAGAAGACATGTGAGTGTCACCAACCAACAACAGAGGGTTCCAGTTGATATTGAAGGGAACATCGTAGTTGTGAAAATGAAGCTCACATAATAAATTCCTAATGCAATTTGGTGATCCTTCATTTGTAGTCATGAATTCCTATGGTGAGCTTATGCTTGTGTGGAAATCTCGAAGAACTCTCATTAGTTTAAACATTAAAAATTATTCTTTTAGACACAATGCATAGACCCTAGGAGGTGGTCTGTATTCTATGAGCTGAGGAATTAATTATGTGACTGAATCTAACTTTCCTTGCAAAAGTTGTATTTCCTGCTATTTTGTTCCTATTTCCCTTTTCAATTTATCTCTTTCCGATTCCCACATTGAATTTTCATATTGTATTTGAGTAAAATAGTCAATGGAGAGGGAGTGGAGTGTTACCTGTTCTTTCTTTCTTGGTGTGACCTGCTCTATTGCTTCTTTGACTGCTTCTATTTCATCAACTGCTAACCCCTCAGAGGATGGCACTAGGGCATCATTCCCTTAAACATCTTCTTGATGAGAAGAAGGTATATTGTCTGCTTCTTTATGATCTGTCTCTATGTACGCTATTTCTGTATTCTCTATTTTCATGTCCAATTTCTTGGCTGCAGGATCCTCTTCCATCATATCAGGACACTCTGCATATGGGATACCTACTTGTGGTTGTTCCTTCAAATATTATTCAATAGGATTATTAGGAGACGAACCAATCATCACAGGTGAGTCCTTCTTTTCTATTTATTGTGTGTTCAAACAAACACTTTGCCATGGAGGAGTGTCAATAGGTGTTGCAAGGCACTTCTATGAGGTCCCTTTATTTATGATAGGAATGGCTATAGGAAAAACTGGGTTTTTAGGCAATACAAGAGTTTCTTCTATTGCATCTTTGGCCATTTTTTCTTTTTCCATTTATTTTTTCTGGGCACTTTTTTTTACCATTGGAGTCTGCAAATATGTGGAACCCTCACTTTCACCATCCCCTTTGCTAGGGTTTGGATTACCACATGCCATTTTCTTTGTATCAGCTCCCGAAGGAGAAGTGATTTCATGTGAATCTTCTTGAATAGTAGTTTCAACATTGTTAGAATGGCCTCATCAGTGACATTTCCCTGTTCTTCTTGAATTACAGGTTGTGGCCCTTCATTGTGTAATTGTACATGGGGTGTTGTGATAAACTCATCCCAGGTCATAGGAGAGATATCCTGCAAAGATCTTTCCACCAAGAGTCTTATCAACCCATGGTGGGTGGCTGCATTTTTCTTCCCCTTTCTAACTTCCTCAGAACTCAAATTTAACAAAGAGTAAAGAAAATTGGGTACATTTACCAGGCATCCATGCCACAAATGATTCACAATCTTAAAATGTATGACATGCAAGTAAGAAAACCGTCCCTCATAGGTAATGTACCTTATAACATGAATTGCTAACTGAGAGTAATCACTTGGAAGAGATGTTATTTTGGTCACCTATTTACTATATTATAGTTCAGCATCTGTGGGTAGAGACAATTCAGCTCTGGCTGTTCGTGCATCATGCTCATGTGGGAAGGCTTCTCCTGTGGTAGGTAGTCTAGAAACTTTCACAATTTGTGCCTCATAAGCCTCTACTCTTCTTTCACGTAGGCAACCCCATTGCTATAGGCTAGTGTTATGGCCTCATTTTAACCACATAGCCTAACAAAATATGTAAGCTTGCCTACCTGGTTAAAGACTTGGACACTGGGCTGGTCCTGCAATAGGGATGAACGATCCCATGGTTCATGTCGTATGGGTTTCTCACCCATTCTTTTCCTGAGAAATTTTGTATCCTGAAGAAATTCCAAATCACTGCAACTTCCATCTTCCTTCCACAATTCTTCCCTCTGTATCCCCAATGTTCTTCACCCTGTATTCGGCTTAAATTTAGGCTAGATAAAAAATTGGTGAGCTCTCTAGTTTTTTTATCGGGCAATATGGAAAAATGACAGATGAAATTTAAAAAAGTAGAGCTGGAAACGTGAGTTTTTTTTAAAAAACAAGGCTTATCAAGGAATTTTGTATGCTTTAGGTTGTCACATTAATTAATTGAAAAGACTGTGCAACATACCTTAAGCGAGGGTCATTATTGAAAAACATAACTTAATGGACTGCCCCCTATGAAAAAGGTGACAGGTGTCCACACATGCTTGGTTACGAAGCATAGTAGTACTTGGATTGATGAACTATAACTGATTGAATGTTTGAAGATGATAATTTGATGATCACCGAGTTGCAAATATTAAATGCAAGACATTAAATTAGTTAATGTATTGTATTTTCATTGACGTCAACTTAATATGTTACAATTTCTCATACACATATTGTCACAACACTTGAAGATCTAAAGAAACAAAGTTTTTGTCATCGGTAAAGGTATACATCGAGTGACAGGGTTACCCAAGAATAGTGAACCCCGAGTAGTTCACAGTGTTTCCTAACGGACAGTCAACATAGATAGACAATGTTACTCAAGAGATATAGTGGTACCTGAGAACAATGTTACCTGAGATCAGTAGTACCTGAGCAAGTGTTACCGAGAAAAATTAAAGTTGATGACTGAAATCAACAGGAGTTAGAAAACAACAAAACTACTTAGCTGGCAGAGCTATATTTAGAGTTAACTGATTGATTTTTTTTTTTCACCAACTAGTATAAATAAGGAAAAGAAGAATATTTAAAGCTATTTTTATTCACAGTTATCAAGGAGAAATCTACAGAATAAAACTAAAGCAAATCTTTAAATATTAAAGCAATGCATGGTGGCATTTACAGATCAAGAAGCAATCTACGTCAAGAAAAAGAAAGACAAGGAGATTGAGTGGCAAAATCATGTCTATATAAAGAGACAAGTAATTCATTATGAAGAGAGGAATGTTGAGTATATTTTGTGTGAAGAATGGAAGTCTTCATGTAGATATGATCATACAGGCTAAAGAATAGAGCCAAGAATTCTACAGACACCGAGAAAAAGAAGAAAGAGCATTCACCGAGAAGAAAAAAGAGGGGAGAAAAGGAATTGAAGAGCATATTGATCAGAGAGGTATTTTTGGTCTATCAATAGATCTGAAAATCTGCAAGTTAAAGTTTTATTGTTGAACAGATCATTTATTGTTTCAATTTAACAACTGATTCATAAAATATCTTAACCGAGTGGGATTTAACCATCCTTATTGTATTGAGATGCTGAGGAGCATCAAAAGGTTTTCATGTTGACAACATAGTGAATGCTAGGTCAAATGAAAAACTGTTAGTTTTGAATCCTCTAACAAGGTCACACTTAATAGTGTGTTTGTAACCTTAACAAGGTTGGCTCTTCACCGAGATCATTTTAGACGAGTGAAAATTTTGGGTTACCGTCCCATGTGGTTTTTCCCTTAACAAGTTTCCCACATTAAAATCTAAGTGTCAAATGTGTATATGGTTCATTTCTTTGACATTTTTCTTTACACATTACTAAAAATGGATTGGTCAGTAAACACTAAGTTTAATTGTTGCTACTCGGTAAAGGATAGAAAAAGGTAAACAATATATCTTACCAAGCAGTATATATTTGATAAAGTTATTTAAAGGCATACATCTTGTAGGATAGAAAGATAAATAAAGGTTTTGAATTAATTTTTGAGGCCACTGATTCACCCCCCCTCAGTTATTCTAACAATTGGCATCAGAGCTTTGGTGCTTGGAAGAAAAGTTTAAAGGGACTTAAGCCAAAGATCACAAGATGAGTAAAAGGGATGTGCCTAAGTTGAACAAGGACAAATTTGTATCATGGAAAAGAAGGGTAAGAATCCATCTATCAGGTATTGGAAATGATGTTACACAATACTTGGATACTGAATTTGTTGTACCGACAAGACCTCTGACTGTTGATCAATTGAGAGAGAAATATGAACATAATTATATGATGATATAACTTGTTTCTTCACTATTTGATGCTGAATTTAAAGATGTGAAATCATGCACCATTGTAGATAAAATGTGGGAAAAATCCAAGCTAGTACATGGAGGAGATGCAAATCTGATGAGAGATAAAGCTGAAAGCCTAAGAGGAAAGTTTGATGACCTAAGATTGAAAGAAGGAGAGAACATCACTCAGTACAGTAGAAAAATCAAAGAGGTTCTTAATGCTATATGTGGAGTAGGAGGAATACTTGAGGAAGAAATAGTGGTAAGTAAAATTTTGAGAACCTTACTCCCTGTTTATTCTATTAGAGTATCTGCAATTCAAGAAATGAGAGTAGTAGCAAATAGAAATGTTACTCTTGATAGTTTGATTGGTAGACTTATCTCATTTGAGATTAACAATGTATTGTCTTAAAATGGAAGAAATTCCATGTTAAGAATGTTTATCCCTCCTTAGGGGATGTTTTTGATCACCATCATATTGTCCCCTCATTTCTGCATCTTGCTTTGCTTCTGTGTCTATTTAGGACCCTGATTGGGCCTCTCCAGGCACCTCCCATCCCAACTGGCATGTTTTCTAGGGCTCTTGACCCCCTGGGTCAAGGAAGAACTCGACCTTGAACTAGGTCAAGGAAAAACTTGACCTTGAACTGGGTCCCCCTTTCAAATCTAGAAGTCTGTCGGCTGTCGGAGGTCATAAAAAATTCATTTCCTGCTTCTGGGTCGGCTGTTTTGGGTTCTGAAATAGAAAATATTAAATTATATTTAATATAGGTCCTCTTCTAGGGGCATGGGTCTAATTGGAATTTAATTCTCCTATGTAGGCCTCTCTAGAAGATTGTGCCCTATTTTCATATAAAAGGAAGTTTTCTCCTCTCATTTTCTCTAAGTCATGTGAAGCAATAATCATCAAAAGTCAAGTTAAGCACTAAGAAGATCAAGTAAGCTATCATAAAGAAAAAAGTTCAAGCATTCATTATTCTATATGTTTTCAAGCTTTCAAAGTGTTCAATTCTTCCTCTCAAGCATTCAAGTTCTCCATTGAAGATCAAGGATTCAAGCTTTCAATCCTTTGAAGGGATTTGGTTCAAGCATTCAAGATTCATCATTCAAACCCTAGATCTAGGCATCATGGTGGTGTGATCTTCCTTCAAGATCCTTTGTGCATCCTCAATAATCTTTCATTCTCTCTTCAATGTGGATTCCAAGCATACAATCATGGAGGTTTATGGTTTCTAATTGAGTCCAAGCTTTCATATTTACATACTTGACTACATTCAAAATAAAATTGCATATCTATTGAATATCATAGCTTCATTATTAGATTTACTTCTACTACTTGCTAACATTATTTATTTCAATTATTGATTTCAAGGTTAATTCCTAAATCGGGGTTTGACTAAGGAAAACCCCTCCTACCAACAAACAAACCTTTTTTCTTGCAGGTTCAGGTTCAGAACATAAGATTGGGATGAAGATTTGGATACCCTTTTTAGAAAACTTCTGGGATCCGAAAGTAGAATTTCAGTCTGAGAATTTTTAGGTCGATTGTGACCTAGGGAAAAATCAGAAATACTGGAAAATGGTGACACTTACTTGAGGGTACAAATTAGAACTGTCTCAGAATAGAAAAAGATTTCTAGATTTTGTCCGTCTCTACGTTTCTGTTCCAGATTCAGTCTCAGATTTTCCAGAAAATGAACACAGGCTCCAGAAAATAGCATTATTCAGATCTACAAAGTTCAAGGTTAGTACATTTGTTCTATTCAATTCAATCAAAGTCATCAATCTATCTAAATCTAAAACACATTGAAATCAAATTAATCAATCAAAACTAGGTACTTAAGATCTTACTTCCTTATTCTTGTTTCCAAATGATTGATTCATTTATGCATTGATCCTTCCTTTTGGGTTAATCAACTTGGATCTTTCATTTTCATATTTAAGAATAGAAGGAGATCATCTTATTTACCCCTATAACAATATTCAAATCTAGTATATTGATATGTCCACCATTTCTTATATTACATTTTGGTGAACCCGCGATAGACGACTCTTTCTTTTTGGTGTTAGATTTATATCTTTTATGCTAGATATTACATGCATACTACATTAGTTTTCTTTTATACTCTTGAATATTAAAATACAAAAAAATCTACATACACATAAAAATATATGAAAACACTTCTCGCATTTCATTCACTATGAATATCTTTAAGATGCTTTAGGGTATGGTTGCTTTTCTCATTATGCTTCTTTTAGCATCTCTCTATAGTAATTATGATGTATATGAGAGTATCATCCATTTCATCATGTTTGTAAATCTTCATGTTTCACTTGCTTATGCTATTTTGAGACTAACTACTACTAGTATTCCTACTTTCAAAACTTTTATTAAAGATTTGTGTAGTAGACTTATTACTCTTTTGGATTATGTGAAGAATTGGGTAGATGATACCCCACCTACTAATATTCCTAATCATATCATTTCTAATCTAGTTCCTAATCTTCCTAATACTAATCCTATCAATCCTAATCCAATTCCAAATATTCCTATTTCTATTTCTCCATCTTCAATCCCTAGTTCTTCCCACACTTACGATGGGGCTCAAGCTAGGATTCATGATTCTGATGTTTGAGAATTATTTCATTTACCTTCTCCTCCCTATCCGAGTCATGATGATATTAAAGGGAAAAACAAGGAAACCTCTTCTAATCCTATCATTCCACCATACACAACATTTTCTCATGAGAACCCTAATCAATCTCCTCCTGTAGAAGATTTACAAGATAGGTACACTACCGGATATACTATGGTGGATAAACAAGGCTATAAAGGTTTAGGGCTTGGTATCAATGAACAAGGCATTAAAAACCCAATTCACACATCTCCTAAAAAATATATGCATGGTATAGGTTTTCCACCTCCTCCAACCAGGGTGTTTGATCTTAACCTTTGTCCTCCTCTTCATGTCCTTCTTCCAACACCTTCCTTAGATCACCCTGATACTCCTCAAGATGTGGCTAAGAAAGTATATGTTCAATTAATGAATTCTAAGAAAGAAATCTTTAAACCCATTCCGAAAAATTCTCTCTAAATACAAATGTCCTTTTCATTATAGTAATAATCATTTACTTGCTGATTGTGTGTACTTCAAATTATATGTTAGAGAAAGGGCTGCTTTAGGAATTATATCTCATTCCCATGCAATATTACAATTTCTTCATAATTTTGATATAGGGTATTCCCCTTGTTCTTCTATCAGTTAGATCATGGTTCTCCTCTTGTTCTTAACTGGGGGGAAAGAGGTATTTTATCCCAGTCTTCTAGGATCCATTTTTCTCTTAGAATATATTTTGTTTTGAGTTTAATTGGTTATTCTTTATATATGCTATCCCTATAAATCTTTCTAATTATTCATAATATCTTTCCTACGACATTTTCTTTTTAAAAGATATCTCTTTGATACCACATATCTTGATATAATTTGACATATCCCTTTCTTTCATCCTTGGGGGGAAAGGTATTTTCCTTCTTCCTCTATCTGAGGATCTACTTTCCTTAGCTTAGTGGCATTTGTTTATCATACAACATTATTTCCTTATAAAGATTTATGTTTTGACTATGGATACCCTCTTATATGAGAGGTGGTAGTCCTAGGTTATCACCTCTTCTTTATTTTGTAAACTATGCTCTTGATAAATTCTTTCATTTTCTTTGGGTTAGATTTTGACTCCTTCATTCTGAGATTCCTCTTCCTCTTCATCGCAGGGGGCTAGATGATCGGATATTTGGTCCCTCTTTTCTTTGGAAGATGATATTTTATCCTAAGTGCTCCTCTATGATGGGGGTCTTGATGATATTATCTCTCCCTCTTTGAGGATCCTTTATCCATATGTGACATATCCATTTCACGATTATCTATATTCTTAGAGGTAAGGGTCAATACTCTTTTCTAAGGATATAGTGTATATTGTTGTTAAGATGGATATCTCCTTACTTTGTAGAGTAGGTATCCTCATTTCTCTTCCTTATCCTACCTAGTGGGTAGTCATGATAAGGAGGGGGAATATATAGGGTCTCCCTTATACTATATTTTACATTAGTTTACATTTTACAACATGCTAAATCCTCGAAAGGTAACGCACATAAGTTGCTAAATTCTGAAGAAACACATTTTTATTTTTATTTTTTTCTAAATCCTCAGAAGGTAACGCACATAAGTTTCTAAATCTTTAAGAGATACACATTTTAAATTGCATAATATGCTAAATCCTTGGAAGGTAACATACATAAGTTGTTAAATCCTAAAAATACATGCATTTTATACATTTTCCATAGTGATACAAGAATGTGGATCTACGGATATTTTAAAAGCTGTTAGAAGACGCATTGCAATTAAAAAGCACAATTTATGGGTGAACCTATTGGGGCTCTCCCTCCTTGGATATTCATGGTAAGGTGGGCATCTTACTAGGTGAGGTAATCACTATCTCTTTTCTCTCTTTCACTTTAGATCATGAAGCTATGTTATCTATAGTGTTGCTCTTGTCTTGCTTATGTAGTCGTGTATGTTTTCTATGATTGATTGATCTTTACTTTCATATATTTATGCATATATGTTGAGTTAAGAAACCTTTGATTGGGGTCTCATCTTATGGACTAAGTGATGTTCTACCTCGTTATGATCCACCAGAGTCTTTCTTCTAACTTTACTGCAAGCATGTTTGATTCCTATACTTCCGCTAAAGTGGGGGCTTAATGTATCATCTTAAAATGGAAGAACTTACATGTTAAGAACATTTAGCCATTCTTAGGGGATTTTTTTTACCACCATCATATTTTCCCCTCATTTTTGTATCCTCTTTTGCTTCTGTGTCTGTTTAGAACCTTGATTGGGCCTCTCCGGGCACCTCCCATCCCAACTGGCATATTTTCAAGGGGTCCTCACCCCCTGGGTCAAGTTTGACCTCAAATTTGACCTAGGTTAAGGATAACCTCACCCTTGACCTAGGTAAAGGATGACCTCGACCTTGACCTGGTTTCACCTTTCAAATCTGGAAGTCTGTCTGCTGTCGAAGGTCATCAAAAATTCATTTCCTGCTTCTGGGTCGACTGTTTTGGGTTCCAAAGTGAAAAATCTTAAATTATATTTAATATAGGTCCTATTCTAGGGTCATGGGTCTAATTGGAATTTAATTGTCCTATGAAGGCCTCTCTAGAATATTGTGCCCTAGTTTCATATAAAAGGAAGTTTTCTCCTCTCATTTTCTCTAAGTCATGTGAAGCAATAATCATCAAAAGTCAAGATAAGCACTAAGGAGATCAGCTAAGCTATCATCAAGAAAAAATTTCAAGCATCCATTGTTCTACATGTTTTCAAGCTTTCAAAGTGTTCAAGTATTCCTCTCAAGCATTCAAGTTCTCCATTGAAGATCAAAGATTCAATCTTTCAAGCCTTTGAAGGGATTTGGTTCAAGCATTCAAGATTTATCATTCAAACCCTAGATCTAACCATCAATGTGGTGTGATCTTCCTTCAAGATCCTTTGTTCATCCTCAAGACTCTTTCATTCTCTCTTCAAGGTGGATTCCAAGCATACAATCATGGAGTTTTAGGGTTTCTAATTGAGTCCAAGCTTTCATATTTACATACTTGACTACATTCAAAATACAATTGCATATCTATTGAATATCCTAGCTTCATTATTAGATTTACTTCTAATACTTTCTAGAATTCTTCATTTCAATTATTGATTTCAAGGTTAATTCATAAATCAGGGTTTGACTAAGGCAAAACCCTCCCGCAACAAACAAACCTTTTTTTCTTGCAGGTTCAGGTTCAAAATAGTAGATTGGGATGAAGATTTGGATACCCTTTTCAACAAACTTCTGGGATATGAAAGAAGAATTTCAGTCTGAGACTTTTTAGGTCAATTGTGACCTAGGGCACAATCGGAAATACTGGCAAATGATGACATTGACTTGAGGGTACAAATCAAAACTATCTTAGAACATAAAAAGATTTCTGGGTTTTGTCCGTCTCTGTGTTTCTATTCCAGATCCGGTCTCAGATTTTACAAAAACTGAACACAGGCTCCAGAAAATAGCATTCTTTAGATCTGCAACATTCAAGGTTAGTACATTTCTCCTATTCAATTCAATCAAAGTTATGAATCTATCTAAATCTAAAACACATTCAAATCAAATTAATCAATCAAAACTAGGTACTTAAGATCTTCCTTCCTTATTCTTGTTTCCAAATGATTGATTCATTTATGCATTGATCCTTCCTTTTGGGTTAATCAACTTGGATCTTTCATTTTCATATCTAAGGATAGAAGGAGATCATCTTATTTACCCCTATAAAATATTCAAATGTAATATATTGATATGTCCACCATTTCTTATATTACAAACAATTATGACAATAGTGCCTTACCATCTATTGAGTCTACATTCAAATCTTCTCTGAAAATAAGCAAATCTAGTAACAAACACACTATGAGAAATGATAGTGAAAGTGATAGCGATGAGAAAGAACTTGATGAACTTAAAGCACTAATTGGTAGAAGGTTACATTTTTTTGCAAGATTCCCTAACAAGAGAAAGGATAAAAGAAACAATGACAGATCTTATAAAAAGAAGTTTGACAGAAGTGATGACTGAGACTATAGAAGAAACTGACACTCTGAAAGAAGAAACAACTGAGACTACAAGGACAAAGGCAAGAAGGCTTGTTACCTGGTTGAGAAAAAATCTAAAATTACTAACACCGATTCTGATGAAGATGTTGAGGTAGTATTTGTTGCTATGGAGGATTATTCAGACGAATAAGAAAGGTATGTTGAAACTACACTCATATCTAAAGTTAGGTAAAATGATGTATGGATTATTGATAGTGGTTGTACTCACCACATGATTGGAGATAAGGAAAAGTTTGAAACTTTTGAATATTATAATTTTGGATCAGTTAGGATGGGTAATGACTCACCTTTCCCGGTTGAAGGTAAAGGTACCATCATGTTGAATAAACTGACCAGATGTGAAAATGCATATTGGGTAAAAGGACTTAACTATAATTTGTTAAGTGTTTCATAGATGAATAACACAAGACTCTGAGTTGCATTTGAGAACAAAAAGGCAATGATCTACAATGGATCTGGAAATTTGATTGGTACTGGTGAACAAAAAAAGGATAACCTATTCTATCTTGATAATATTGAGACCACTTGTTTATTGGATAGAAATGGCACAAAAGGTTATGTCATGTGAATTTTGACAACATGGTTAAGATAAGAAATAAAAGAAAATTAAGAGGCTTATCGGGCATGACAAAGCCCGACCATGTTATGTGCAAGAATTGTCAAAAAGGTAAAATGACCAAGTCTAGTCTCAAGAGAAAATCCTACACATCTAATGCTATTCAAGAATTAGTCCATACTGACTTATGTGGACCAATGAGAACAAAGAGTTGTTATGGCGATATATACTTCATTCTATTTGTTGATGACTATTCTAGAATGATGACTCTCATTTTCTTAAAAGAGAAATCAGAAGCATTTAAGATGTTTAATGGTATAAAGCTATAGTTGAAACAAAAAGTGGAAAATAACTAAAATGTCTAAGATTGGATAGAGGAGGAGAGTTTATTTATGATGAATTCACTAACTTTTGTAATGAGCATGAAATTACAAGACAAGTTTCTACACCGAGAACACCACAACAAAATGTGATTGCTGAAAGAAGGAATAGATCAATTGTTGATTGTGCCAGAACACTGATGATTGAAAAAGGCATCACACAAACATTCTGGAGAGAAGGTATAAGTAATTTTGTCTATACTCTGAACTGAGTTTAATTGAAGAAAGACACCAATAAGACACCTTATGAGCTATGGTATGGATACACACCAAATGTGAGTTACTTTAGAATTTTTGGAAGCCAATGTTATATATTGAAAGATGATAGAAATAGGAAACTTGACTCTAAAAGTGATGAAGGAATATTTCTAGGATATTCTACCAAAAGAAAAGCTTATAAACGTCTTAAAAAATCTTCTAACAAAATAAGTGAGAGTGCAAATGTTAAATTGGATGAATTTGCTGAGAAAAATGATGAAGAAAGAAGGAAGGAACTAGAAGATTACAATAGATTTGTCAACATTGAAGAACCTGACACTTTTCCTAAGCAACAGTGTAACACCACCGAGCGACCGAGAAACAGGCTCATGCACACATCAAGAATCAATAAATTGCTCACAATGCTGAACTGATCAATGAAGAACAAAATGATTATCAAAATGATAAACAAAGATCTGAACCTGTACTTGCTAAGTATGTCAAAAGAAATCATCAACATGACTAGATCATTGGAGACAAAAGAGAAGGAATGAGAACAAGAAGTAAGTCACTTAACACTAGATGTTTGATTTGTGATTTTAAGCCTAGATGTATTAATACTACACTTGAGAATCAAGAATGGGTCAGTGCAACGAATGAAGAAATTGAAAAAATTGAGAAGAACAGGACATGGACATTAGTACCTAGACTGAGTGACAAAAATGTCATAGGAACCAAATGGATTTTCAGAAACAAACTGAATGAGAATGGAGAAGTCACAAGGAACAAAGAAAGACTGGTATGCAAAGGGCATGCACAAGAAGAAGGTATTGACTATGGAGAAACCTTTGCACCTGTTTCTATACTAGGAGTATGAATTCTACTTGCTTATGTTGATTTTAAAGGATTCAAAGTATACCAAATGGATGTTAAATCTGCATTTTTGAATGGAATACTAGAAGAAGAGGTATACATTGAACAACAAGAAGGGTTTTTTGATCCTAACAAGAGGAACATGGCTTGTAGACTAAAAAATACTTGTATGGATTGAAACAAGCACTGAGAGCATGGTATGAAAGACTTCACTCTTATCTCATTAGTATTGGATTTGTTAGAACAAGTGATAACAATAATCTGTATTTGAAAGGAGATACTGATAATAGGATTCTGATTGTTGATATATTTGTTGATGATATCATATTTGGAGGTAATGATATGCTATGCAAGTCATTGCAGATGAAATGAGAAAAGAATTTGAAATTTCAATGTTTAGAGAGATCAAATTTTTTCTTGGTCTATAGATTCTACAACAGGATGCGAGCATCTACATCACACAATCCAAATACATCAAAGAATTTTAGAAGATATTCAAAATGGAGGACTCCAAACCATTTGGAACACCTATGGAAATCATATGCAAATTGACAAAGGAAGACAAGACAACTGAGGTAAATTAGACCTTATGCAGATCTATGATTGGAAAACTAATGTATATTGTACATAATAGACCTGATATAAAACATGCAGTTGGTATAGTTGCAAGATTCTCTGCTAATCCTAAGGAATCACACATGACTGATGTTAAAATAATTTGGAGATATCTAAAGAATACCAAAGACTATGGTTTGTGGTATAATAAAGAAGGAAAATTTGAGCTACAATTTAATACCAATGCTGATTGGGATGGAAAGATAGATGATAGGAAGAGAACTACTAGAGGAGCATAAGAGAACTACTAGAGGAGAATTCTTTATGGGTGACACACTTGTCACATGGATAAGTAAAAACCAAGGATGTATCTCTCAATCAACTGTAGAAGCAGAATATGTGGTTGCTGCTGCAAATTTCTCTAACATTGCATGGATCAAGCAATTATTGAAAGGTATGAATATGGAAATTCTTGAACGAGTAATTAGCTATTGTGATAATAAAAGTGCTATCAACATTTCAAAGAACCGTGTAATGCATGGTAAAATGAAGCACATAGCTATTAAGTATCATTACTTAAGGGAACAAGAACACGAGAAAGAGGTGATACTGGAATATGTTCAATACAAAGAACAATTAGCAGACATATTCACAAAGCCATTGCCAAATTATACATTTGAGTACCTGAGGAAGAGACTAGGGGTTCATCCCTTGTCTACTGGTCACTAAGCTGACTAGGAGGCTGCATTAGCCTCACATTATTAGAAGATCAATCATGTTGATGCAAGCTATGATATGGAATGAAATGATATACCAGTATACTAAAGGTAAATATCTGAACCAAACAGCATAGATATTGTTGACTAATACAGAATTGTATTGCTGATGGACAGGAGATTCATGATATTTTTTTTTGGCATTGTTGTCAAAGGGAGAGAGATATTCAATCAAATATATCCATTGATGAGGGAGAGAAAGGAAATATCCATCAGTCAAAGGGAGAGAAAATATTAGAAGAGAAGAACATCTAAAAGCAGAGAAATAAGAGAAAAAAGACTCTACAAAGGGAGAGAATTGAAAAGAGTTAACATTGCATATCTATCTAGAAAAATGGAGAAGAGATTCTACAAGAAAGGGAGAGACAGATGCATAAGACTGAATTGATACACCTATCCAGTGAAGGGAATGAAGAAAGGGAGAGCACTCTGCAAGAATCAAATCTAAGCTACAAGAGCTTACCAAGAGTCAGATATTTAAATTGGTTATAGAAACATAAGTTTGGTATGTTATGACATGTTTTACATTACATATTTCATAGTATGTTTCCATAAATGCCAAAGGGAGAGATTGATGAACTATAACTGATTGAATGTTTGAAAATGATAAGTTGATGATCACTGAGCTATAGAAATTAAATGAAAGATATTAAATCAGTTAATGTAAAATTAATATGTTATGATTGCTCATACACATATTGTAACAACACTTAAAGATCTAAAGAGACAAAGTTTTTGTCATCAGTAAAGGTATACACTAAGTAACAGGGTTACCCGAGAACAGTGAACCCAAAGCAGTTCACAGTGTTTCCCGATAGACAGTCAACACATACGCACAATATTACTCAAGAGACACAGTGGTACCTGAGAACAATGTTACCTAAGATCAGCAGTACCCAAGAAAGTGGTACCTGAGCAAGTGTTACCAAGCAAACTAAGATTTGATGACCAAAATCAACTAGAGTTAGAAAATGACAAAACTACTTAGCTGGCAGAGCTATATTTAGAGTTAACTGATTGATTTCTTTATTTTCGTTAACCAATATAACTAAGGATAAGAAGAATATTTAAAGCTACTTTTATTCACAATTGTCAAGGAGAAATCTACGGAATAAAACTAAAGTAAAGATTTAAAGATTAAAGCAATGCATGGTGGGATTTGTGGATCAAGAAGAAATCTACGTCAAGAACAAGAAAGAAAAGGAGATTGAGAGGCAAAATCATGTCTATATAAAGAGACAAGTAATTCATTATGAAGAGAGGAATGCTGAGTATATTTTGTGTGAATAAAGGAAGTCTTCATGTAGATCTGATCATACAGGCTAAAGAACAGAGCCAAGAATTTTGTAGACACCGAGCAATAGAAGAAAGAGAATTCACTGAGTATAAGAAAGAGGGGAGCAAAGGAATTGAAGAGAATATTGATCAAAGAGGTATTTGTGGACTAAAAATAGATCTGCAAATTTGCAAGTTATAGTTGTATTTTTGAACAGATCATTTACTGTTTTAGTTTAACCATTGATTCAAAAAATCTCTTAACCGAGTGGGATTTAACCATCCTTATTGTATTGAGATACTCAAGAGAATCAAAAGGTTTTCTTGTTGACAACATAGTGAATGCTAGGTCAAATGAAAAACTATTAGTTTTGAATCCTCTAACAAGTTCGCACTTAACAATGTGTTTTGAACCTTTAACAGGGTTGGCTCTTCACTGAGCTCACTTCAGAAGAGTAAAAATTTTGGGTTACCATCCCAAGTGGTTTTTCCCTTAACAGGATTTCCACATTAAAATGTAAGTGTAAAATGTGTATATGGTTCATTTCTTTGATGTTTTTCTTTACACATTACTAAAACTAGATTGGTCGGTAAACACTAAGTTTAATTGATGCTACTCGGTAAATGATAGAAAAACATAAACAATATATATTACCAAGCAGTATATATTTGATAAAGTTATTTAAAGGCATACATCTTGTAGGACTGAAAGATAACTGAAGGTTTTGAATTAATTTTTGAAGCCACTGATTCATCCCCCTCTCAGTTATTCTAACATTGGATGAATTACAAAATTAATTACAATGCGATGGATAATAATGTCAAATGAAGTTAAAAGCATTTTAACCAATAAATGAATACATACCTTGAGTATAATAACCTTTAAATGTCCAAATCTGGAAAGATAGAATGACATGGGCTAAGCAAAAAGTAATGAAAGGCGTAATGATGATGGGACGAGTGAGTGAAGATAGCAGAAAAAGGTGATGTGATATAATGTGATGGTGGATTTATTGCGAAAAATGATATTTTTCGTGGGAAATGAAAACTTTATTATGAATTATTTTGAATAGAGTCAAAGAGATGACCAGAGTGAAAAACCACTTTGATTGGCTGTAGGAAATTCTTTAACTAGAGGAGGTCCATCAGTTGTAGGAGATTCTTTAGCTAGAGGAGGTCCATTGGCTACAAGAGAGTCAGCTGTTACAGAAGGAATCTCAAACTACTACAGAAACTTGACCTTAGTGGTTGGCTTATGGTACAGAAAAAGTATGTGTCCATTAACCAATAACTTGTGTTGGGATTAATGGGAAGTAGTACTGAGAGGGGAGGGGTGAATCAGTACCTCCAAAATTTTTAACTCTTTTCACCTTTCATCATTAGTAAACAATCTTTATTGTATTATAGACCATTTCTAATGTTCTTTCTTATGCAAGTAGTATCAATTCATATTATTTAATTGTTTATAATAATTCATAGAAACATTCATGAAAATAATAGACACATAAAACAAGATATGATATCGCAGAAAACTCCTATTAGGAAGTAAAAACTATGGTGGAGATGGCACCCACAAAACTTCACTATCTGCAGAATGGAAGGGAGCTGGTAAAGGCTTACAATTGATCACTTCTGATGATCTACCCTGTTAGGAGTATTAAAGTGGAGACCTGTTAAGATCCACTCTGTTATGAGCTTTAGCAACACTGATTTAAGTGTGCACTCAATTAAGAGATTTACAATAGGACTGTTAGGTCCACCTTTCTTGAAAGGATTTCTTAAGTGTACTACACTTGTTAGAATGAGTACACTATGTTTGACCTGGCTGTATGCAATCTATAATTTCTGATCAAAGATCCATTAAAGCTCTCATAATATGAATATCACATATAGTGATTGATTAATACCTTTTCTTGCTCGTCAGTAGCCTGTTCTCTGTTCTTGAAACCAAATTGATTCATTTCTATCATTCTCCATGAATTCTCTTGTCTAGTCCTAATATGCTCTCAGTGGCTACAATCATCATCAAAAAACATGCTCACAATAGATTGAGCATCTATTTATACAAGTATTTGACCTATTCTAGAATCATGCATTACAAAGTTAACTCTAGATCCAAGGTATACAACTTGACCTTGATCTTTTAGTTTGCATGTTTTAAAATAGATAAACTGATTCAAACAATAATAATTACATTGCTTCCTCCACACATAATGGATTTAAAACAAATCAAGAAGCTAAATATACAACTTCAGTGTTTTATTTAACATGGAAAGTCAGATCCACTTTTTACGGGATGTAACTAACTGTTGGTTCTTTGTCATCAGGTTGAACTGAAAGTCTACTGGAATTCCTTCATTGAACTGATCATCAGGTTCCCTTCATCTATCGGGTTCCTTTCTTTGTTGTTTCGTCAGGTTGCACTGTTGTTACTTGTCGGTTTCCTTTATCCTTTTTGTCATTGGGTAACAGTGAATAGTGTTTGTCGAGATGCTTTGTACTTGGCAGTATCAGGTTACCTTGGCGTCGGGTAGTGCTGTGCCCTGTCTATCAGTGTAGTGTAAATCGATGGTGTAGATCATGTTTTTCCTTGTATATACTAATGAAAAAATATAATGTCTTCAATGTCCCCCTTTGACATTAGTATCAAAAACTAATATGTGCATAATACTAAAGTGTTTAGTATGTACACCATGTATATATCTTTGTCATTATATGACTCCCCCTAACTGTATGCATCAGTATAGTATAAGTATATGTACATGTATACTTTCCTCTATACTATACATTCCCTATTCTTTGCTTCAAATGTTTGACTATACACATCATTTCCCCCTTTATACTAACTGAACTGTACTGTACACATCATTTCTCCCTTTATACTAACTAAACTGTACATATCACTTCCCCCTTTATTTGACATTTATGAAAAAATGTACAACTTTTAATATGCCAAAAATGTGTAACTTACAATGTGTCAAGAATATGTTAGTTGGTGTTCTTGATGTCTTCAAGCAATTGTTCCCATTTTTCTTTCAGGAGTTCTAGTGCCATGTGCTCTAGCTCTAGTCATGCATGCATATCATAAATGTTGTCTAGGATAGACATTTCTGGGGTGAAAATCAGTGCATTTGCCTTTGTCATATGTTTCTACAGTAATGAGAGTGTCGGTAAGAGTTGTTCTTGAAGCTCATTTACCTCATCTCTGAACTTTGTCTCTGCAATCTGTATGTCTTGTCTCAATTTTCAAGCTTGCTTGAGTTTCTCATTTTGCAATTTTATTGGCTCTTCACTATTCATGAGAACTTGTGCACTTATTTGAAGATCAACATCTATCTATGCTATCTTGTCGGTACACTCCTTCGTGAGTTGATCTAGTGTGCATAAATTTTGTATCAAGTTTATAGCTTCTGATATTATTGAATCTATTGTGCAAACTAATTCAGAAAGCTTTACCTTTTGCAATGCCACTTCTTGGCTTATCTTTTCTGCTAGCTTGAACTCATATTTCTATTCAAGTCTTTCTTCCATAACCTTCTCAACATCTATGTTCTGAGATGTGATTGCATCTGTGAGAACCACTAATTGATCAAGCATTAGGGCTGTTTGATCAACATCTACATTTGGTACAATTTGTTGAAGTATTTTTCTTGCAACTTCTAGTACCTTTGCTTCTTTTGTGGCTTTTCTCAACTTGTCCTGCATTTCTTTTCTCTCACAAAGTCTTTCATACTTTGTTAGTTTAGTTGGATCCAATGTCCTGGGATCACAAACTGGAATCTCAATGATTTCATTCAGAGTGACTGGATTCTTATGCTTTCTCTTCTTCTTCTTTGAGATTTGTGTGGATGCAGATGTATGAACTACCATTGCTAGTTCAATTGTCCTCTTTGAAGTGCTTGGTGAAGGCTTTGTTGAAGATTCTTCTTGTGTTTTCTGCTCGGTGTTAACTTGTCAGTTTGGTGAAGATGTCTCTCCATCAACCTTGGGTGTCTTTATATATTTTTCTTCTGATTTATTCTCCTGGGCATCTATCTTTGCCTCTTCACCTTTTTCTTCCTTCTTGTCATCTTCCACTTTTGTGCTTCTTCTTTACTCTGATCAGTAGATTTATCTTTCCGATCATCAGTTGCAGCTTGTTCTATAGTTGTATCCTTTATTGCATCAGTTGTGTCCTTTACCTCTGCATCACCCTTGTCTTTGAGTGTGCTTGTATCATCTATAGTAGATCCTTCATTACCTTCTATTATATTGATGGCCTTCATCAATATAGGCATATTTCTTTGTGTGCTAGCTTGTGTTGTTTCCTGAGTGGTGTCCTACTCGTCGGTTTTGGCTTGTTGAGCAGTGAGGTCTTCATCTTTTTGTATCTGATCTGTAGGGTCTGGTTCTGTGATGTTAATGACTGAAGTGTCCTGCCATGTCTCATTAACAACATTCATTTCTTTATCCTCTGATGTCTTCAATTCTTGTTGCTTTCCCTGATCCTTAAGTGATATGAATATTACATCATATTTCTTTTGTGGATCTTTATCAGACTCATAATTGGTGATGTCTTGAATGTCAAGATCATCCATGACTTTGTCCAAATCTATTGGCTCCATATCTTCAAAATTGTCCAAAGCATTGAGCTTAGGACTTGCTTTATCTTTCTCCTCAACATGAGGTGTGTCAATGAGAAGTAATTGATTCTCATGACTTGTTGACTCTGTAGGAAGATCTAGGAGTTGTCTTCATTTTGTCTCAGTCATACTATCCAATTCTATAAACTTATCTTCTAGCACTTTGAAATCTCTAATCTTAGCTACAAATTTGCTTGAGTTCTTCTTCATTATTTCCTTTATCTCTTCCATCTTTGATTTTGGAGGCATTAGTTTGACAAGTACCCTCTCCCTTGCTTCTCTTTCGGTGTGTAGAGCATATGACCATTGTTGAGATATTCTGTTACCCATCTCTTTGGGTATTTGGTTGATAAATTCAGCTGGTGCATATTTGAATTTTACCATTGACCTGATGATTTCCTCTTGTATCTTATTTTGGTCCTCTAGTTTAAGTGTATCCCATTGTCTGATTTTCTTATGATATATGGTACCAGATGCAGCAATAGATTCAGCTGCCTCATCAATTGTTTGATTTCTGAAATTTTTCTTCACTACATCAGGCTCATCCTCTTTAGAATCCTCAATGTCATCTTTAGTCCTGACCATTATTTTCCTCCTCTTAGGGGGTGTTTGTTTCTCTGTTTGCAACTTTGTTTTCTTTGTTGGCTACTTCCTCTTATAGGTCCTCACTTGACCTTTCTTCAGAGGTGTAGTATCGGTTTTAGCAATTTGGCTCCTTGTCCTCTATTTCTTTGTAGGAGGTGGAGGTGTATCAGATTTAGTTGCCTTAGAATCTAATTTTCGCTCATCTTGTCCTTCACTGATGGTACCCTGCTCATCGGTTTCCTCTATTTGTTCTGTTGGTGCCCAAAAATGCTGAAATGGATTTCCTATGGACTTGCCAATCCAATGTTTAGAAAACCAATTGTTTTTGGCCAACTAATGAGAATGATCGATTATGATCCTCTTCCCCTGCACTTCTGGCTTTGCAGGACCAAGGCGGGTGAAACTTCACCTGAACAGGGTTTTTATAGCAGATAACTTGTGTATGGAACTCAAACTTCTATCTCTCAAAGTATGGCAAGTAACTTGAAATAAATATAACTAAAATCAATATATCATGAACTGTAAACTGAAATACTTTGAGTAATTGAAAGAATGTTTTGTAAATATGTATGTAAATTAAAACAAATAGATAGATAAGATATCACAAAACTATAACAATGAACTGAATAACTATAATCCAAATAATGATTAGACCAGTGCCTTATTCTATCATGGGCAATAGAGTC
>MU226788.1:4222611-4251749 GCA_018584345.1 Thuja plicata
ATACTTCTCAGATGACAGCCCAATTGACCGAGGCCTCAATCAACAAAATTTAACTATGCAAAATGAGAAAACCAATTGAAAATATAGACTATGAATCAAATCAGGAAGCATGCACATCAAACTATCATTTTGAAGAAGTTCTATTGGTTTATCCGAGGGACTAATTGTAAAATGATAATAAAACTATTAAACATGTGAAAGAAAAAGGACTTATCTTTATTGATTTTGAAAAAATAGTACATCCAGGTCCATGTTATACATGTTGATTAGAAATATCCAAATACATGAAATTATATTATATTGTATTCCTCCCTTTACATTTTATATTATGTATATATATATGTGTTTGAGTGGCTTTCACACCTTTTTAAGGTGAAAAGACACAACCCTTATTACAAAATATTTTGAAAAGACACTAAACTAACTAAAAAATAACTACCTAACTTTCGGATTTGGCTTTGGTAGAAAATTCAAAACACATCATGAAAAGCTAATATTTTTTCTAGAGATAGGAAATTTAATTTCCCGAACTGGGTCTATTTTAGATTTTTAAAATTTGACCATCTTCAGCCTCTGTTGGCATCATCTTTGTAGCAGGTTGAAATTCTAGCATTTTCTGAAGGCTTCGATTAGTTAGTTCAATTTGTTTGTGTCATAAAGCTTCCTTCCTTTAATTTTTTTAGTATGGAGAAAATTTATTCTTGATAATGGATTGGGACTTCTAAATTCTCAAAATTTAGGTTACCACCATGTTCCTCCTCATTAACTGATAAAATCTTTTCAAAATTCTTAACCATCTTATTCTTTTTGTTGATAGTCTTCTTGATGACTAGGCCAGTTTTTTTCTTTGACTTGGCCTCTTCATAAGTGCCAAACGTTGGTTGTTTTCTATAAGGTGGCTCATTTATAAATGCATTAATTGCATTTGTAGCTTGATCTATGTTGATTTCATAATCAAGAGGGGCTAACCAAGTTATTATTGGTACAACCAGTTTTATGTGCATGAAATATGTATCCACCATAAAACATATTTCATCCCTATGTTTTTCAATTAGTTGCTCAGTGATCCTCACTCTTTCCATCATCTTTTCCTTGAATTCAAGGAAGTATGTAGTCATAACTGAATCAAAATTATCTCCTAGTGACTTAATAAGTTCACTAATTTGCAGTGTGACTGGCTTTGTAGTATCCGATTTTACTTTTCCTACTGAAGGAAAGTATTCTTGAAAGTAGAAAAATATACACATGATAAGTGAACCAAAATTACATGTGTTAGTCTTTGCAGACCTTATTGTCATCATGTTCTCATCAAGTTGCTTTAATATGATCTCACATAGATCCATCTAAATTCCCTTGGTCACTATCTTGTAAGTTGTACTTACTGCTGTAGATGCAATGATGTTAAGCCTGCTTGCTTGGAAGATCTTGTAGCCAATTACACATACACCGAACCTTAGTTCCTTGTTGGTGATGGTATTCAATTTTAGACCTCTGTTATCCCACATAGCTTTTGTGATATTTTCAACTTCTGGCCTGGAGGGATGCTTATGTGTCTTAGGCTTGTCGGTTATTGGATAACCAGTTACAACATGCAAAACATCCTTATTGATTTTCTTAGGTTGATCTAACCACAAATTTTTATCATGCATTCTACTGAAAACTAACCTAATCCAGTTAGTTTTGAAAACCCTCAAGAAATGTAGGGCATTTGTTAACCCTTTAACTTGCAGATGCTTGTTTTCATCTTTTAGGTTTCCTTCTACATCACAGAGCTTCTTGTAATCTTCATCCATCTCCAGATCACCTATTTCAGTGATCTTGTAGTGAATGTAGGACCTTACATCCTCTACTAGAAAAACCCTAGGTGGAATCTTAGAAAATGCACCGAATTCATCAGGTTGTGATGCAATCTCTAGGCATATCTTGTACTTTGGTTCTACATAGGTGATGTTGTTTATCAGCCTAACCATATTCTTCTTATCATTCTTGATCTTTACAGTTCTTGAAGTGGTTGCCATCATTTCCCAAATTTAGGGCTTTCTTGAAAATATCAACAGAGTTCTTCAGTGCCCTTGGGACTTACTTTGATCCATAAAACTAGAGGTTGATCTATTTGGAGTGTGCTGGATCAAGTCGAGGTCACTCTGCTATCTGATCTTTTATTGCTCTGGTTTTGTTCTTCTTTTTCTCTTCAAATCGCGTGTGCAAAATGAAGTGCTTCGTCGAGTATTTATAGAATTTTTCCCTAAGTCTGTCATAAATGATCAATGACTCATCAGATCATGAAGATGGAGTTTGTTGGGAAGGCTCTTAAATAACATCATCAGTGTTGACAAGATGCTTGGGACAACTGTTTAATAAATTACTTTCACCGACAGATATCGGTGTTGTGTCATGACAACTTTATAACTTTACTTCCTTACCGATGGGTGTCAGGTTAAATTAGCAATTTAGCCATTTTATGTGTTGAATGACAATTCTCAGTAAGAGTAGAAAGCTCATCATTTATGTTCAACAATGATTTTTGGTACGTGTTTACTGACAGGGGTGTTTTCTCAGAATAGTAACAAGTAATATAATATGCATCTTTATTTATGCATATTTTGACTATGTATCAATTTGTATAATGGAGCTGATGAAAAATATGACTTGGTGTAGTGCAGTTCCATACTTGTTTAGCTTAAGTGGGGGTGGTGATGTCACCAGATCCATTGGATGGGGTGTCACCATTTACATTGCTTGGTCCAACTTCATCACTGCTTGAATATTTTCTCCATATTTTGTCTCTAGCCCTCTGAATATCTTCAATGATGTTTCCATTGGGATATGTGCTTGTCTCTGTCATTCAGTCTTTGTAGTCTTTCTTGAGATGACCAACTTTGTGAAAGTGTAAGCATGCCATTCCAGGGTTTGTCCAGCCTCTAGACCTTTTGGTCCATGCTCTCATGTAGTTTGCAACAATGTGACCATATCTACCACATGTTGTATATTTTTTCCATCTACTGTAGTCCCATACATATTGATTATCGATTCTCTTTGGTTGATAGGGAGTTTCTTGACCTTTAGGCTTCCATGCTTGCCTTTTCTTTTTCCAGCATTGGTTATTTGTGTGCCCATTCATCTTTCATGTAAGAAAGTATTTGTCCATGTAGCTTTCCTTCTTTGGTTGATCCATCTTAGACTTACATTCATATGATTTATGTCATTTCTTGTTACATTTATAATAGAATCCTATGAATGAAGATGTAGATTTAGGAATACCTTTCATTTTACCGCTGCATACATTTGATGTGTGCCCTTGCTTTCCATAGTGTTTTCATGTAAGCTTTCTTGGTCTTGGATTTTCATAGACGTTCTTTGGATTGACTTGATTTGTTGATTCTCCATTTTTGGTAAAGCCTAGACCATTGTTGTTGTTTTTGACTGTTCGTTGTCCTTCAAGAAAGTCATCCATTCTTTTATTTCTCTCTTCATCCATTCTAATAATTTCAATATACTATTGCTGAACTCTAGCCTCATGCTTTAGTTTTTCATTCTCTTCTCTTAGTTCACTGATATCTTGTACTCTTTCAATGAGTTCTATATTCATTCTATTTTCTTCTTGACTCATAAGAATAATCTGATATGTAATCTCATGGTGATGCTCAACATGTCTTTGAATTTCTAACTCCTTTTCTTGTAGTTTCTCTGTAATCTTCCTTCTGTCATTAATAGATAGTGTTCTTTCTATTTCAGCTTGTCTAGCAGAACTCATCACATCAATCATTCTTACCATATGGGTCTCTTGACCGATTTGCTGCATTTTTATTTGTTATGTTAGATGTTGATTGATCTCCTTTAGATTTGTGATGTTCTCTTCTGATGCATCTGATGCTTTGCTTGTAGTTGATCCTGAAGACTCAAAGAAATCTGGAATCTCTTCTTCTTGATAATCCTTCTCATTGCTCTGAGTTTCCATACCTTTTCTCTCATCCAATAGTTCTCTCATCTTGATTCTTGCCTCTTTATACTGTTCATAGAACATATGTATTTCAATATTTTTATTCTCAATATTTTTATCAAGTTTGTACTTCTCCATTGTACGATCTTTGCTCTTAAGCCTTTAATATTTCCAAGAAGAGACTTAGCTCTAATACCAATTGTTGGGATTAATGGGAAGTAGTATTGAGAGGAGAGGGGTGAATCCATACCTCTAAAACTTTTAACTCTTTTCACCTTTCAACATTAGTAAAAAATATTTATTATATTACCGACCATTTCTGATGTTCTTTCTTATGCAAGTAGTATTAATTCATAATCTTTAATTGTTTGAAATCATTCATAGAAACATTCATGAAAATAATAGACACAACACAAGATATGATATCGCATAAAACTCCTATTAGGAAGTAAAAATTGTGGTGGGGATGGCACCCACAAAAATTCACTATATGCAGAATGGAAGGGAGTCGGTAAAGGCTTACAATTGATCACTTCTAATGATCTACCCTGTTAGGAGTATTAAAGTGGAGACATGTTAAGATCTACTCTGTTAAGATATTTAGCAACACTGATTTAATTGTGCACTCAGTTAAGAGATTTACAATAGGACTGTTAGGTCCACCTTTCTTAAAAGGATTTCTTAAGTGTACTACACTTGTTAGAATGAGTACAATATGTTTTACTTGACTGTGTGCAATCTATAATTGCTGATCATGATTAATAGCTTTTCCTGCTCATCGATAACCTATGCTCTGTTCTTGAAACTGAATTGATCAATTTCTATCCTTCTGCATGAATTCTCTTGTCTGGTCCTTAAATTCTCTTAGTGGCTACAATCATCATCGAACAAAAACATGTTCACAATAGATTGAGCATCTATTTATACAAGTATTTAACCTATTCTATAATCACACATTACAAAGTTAACTCTAGATCCAAGGTATACAACTTGACCTTGATCTTTTAGTTTTCATGTTTTAAAATAGTTAAACTGATTAAAACAATAATAATTACATTTCTTCCTCCACACATAATGGAATCAAAACAAATAAAGAAGCTAAATATATAACTTCAGTGTTTTATCTGACGTGTAAAGTCAAATCCACTTTTTGCGGGATGTAACTGACCGTCGGTTCTTGGTCGTTGGGTTGAACTGAAATTTTGTTGGAATTCCTTCATAGAACTAATCATCGGGTTGCACTGTTGTTACTCACCGGGTTCCTTTATCCTTTTTTGTCATCAGGTAACACTGAATAGTTTTTTTCAGGATGCTTTGTACTTGGCAGTATCGGGTAACCTTGGCATCGACTAGTATTGTGCCTTGTCTGTCGGTGTAGGGTAAACTGATGTTGTAGATCATGTTTTTCCTTGTACATACTAATGACAAAATATAATGTCTTCAACTTGAAATGCATAGGGTCAATTGTAGACAATTGGATTGTACCATTAGCAAAAAAAATTTCACCCTCATAGGGACCAAGCCAACAAGTTGTGAGCTTACCTTGATTCTCTTGAAACTGTGAATCATATAAAAGTGCCTAGTCACCAGCAAAAAGCATTTTATTCTAAATATGTGAGTCATGCCTTTTCTTTTGTTGCATTTTAACTAACTATGTGTTCTATAGGGCTGCTTTTCTCATTTCATTCAGATGATTAAGCTACAAGATTCTTTCTCTTTGAGCTGCAGGAAGATTCCAGTTGAGCTGTAATTCTATTTCATAGAGTTTTATGTTCAAATTCAATAGGCATTATGATAATATTTCCATACACCAACTCAAAGGGTGTAAAACCTATTGGTGTTTTCCATGTTGTGCGGTATGCCCACACAATTTCCTACAATCTACTACTCCATTCCACCTTCTATAGTTGAACTATCTTAGTTAGGATAGCTTCAATCTCTCTATTGGTGATCTCTGCTTAACCATTCACCTGGGGATGATATGGACTAGAATTCCGGTGGTGAATATTGTACTCATTCATAAGTGCAGTGATCAGAGTAGAAGTGAATTGAGCTCCCTGATCTTTGACCAGTTCTTGTGGAACAACATACCTAGTAAATATTTCCTCATATAAAAACTTAACAACCATATTATCACTGGCATGTTTCATAGCTCACACTTCCACCCATTTAGTTACATAGTCAGTGCAGACCAAAATGCAAGAGTTGTCATTTGATGGGGGGTTGATGGGTCCCAAAAAATTTAACCCCCATTTATCAAATGGAGTGAGTATTACTTGAGGAAATAGATGCATTTCATCTGACTTGGTTGGATGACCCATTTGATGACATCGATCACACTTGTGGTTGTAATTGGTTG
Organism: Thuja plicata; assembly: GCA_018584345.1. Classification (NCBI taxonomy): domain Eukaryota; kingdom Viridiplantae; phylum Streptophyta; class Pinopsida; order Cupressales; family Cupressaceae; genus Thuja; species Thuja plicata. The sequence continues at coordinate 4,228,911 of MU226788.1, forward strand.
CATCCTTCTGTAGAGTTGGCCAGTAATAGCTAGTAGTGAGTACTTTCTTGGCTGTCCATTTTGCTACAAAATGGCCTCCACAAGGTTCATCATAAAAGGCATGTAGGATATCATAAGTCTCATCCTCTCAAATACACTCAGGATCTGATCAGGTCCAGTATAAAAGAGACAATCAGCCAGCCAAGAAACGTTGAAGGTTTTCTCAATTAACAACCTCTTTTCCTTGGGTGAGAAATGTGGTGGTATCTTTTGAGAGACCAGAGAATTGGTGATGTCAGCATACCAAGGGGTATGGTTTGAAATAGAAAATAGCTGTTCATCTGGAAAGCTATCATTGATGACATGTGGGTCATCGACATTCTGCAATCTAGACATGAAATCAGCAACTGCATTGGTTTTGCTTGGTTTATACACTATCGTGGTGTCAAACTCTTGTAGCAATAGGAGCCATCTAGCAAGCCTCCCCATGATAACAAGATTTTTTTCCAAATACTTGATGGATGCATGATTAGTATGCACAAATATTTGGTAACCAGTGATGTAGTGGTGAAACTTGTTCAGTGCATATATAACAGCCAGAAGTTCCTTCTCTGTGACTGTGTATTTGAGCTCTGCACCCTGCAAATTTTTGCTTAGGAAGTAGATGGCATGCTCTAAAGGGCCTTGTTTTTTTCCTAGGAGACCGCCTAAAACATGGTGAGATTCATGAGTATGTATATGGATCAACAATGCCCAATTAGGCCCTTGAAGAATGGGTGCATGAGTAAGAACAATCTTCAGCTACAGGAAGGATTCTTCACAAGCTGTTGTCCATAAAAATATGAATCCTTAGTGATCAGGGAATACATGGGACCTTCCATTTTTTTGAAGTCCTTAATAAACCGCTGGTAGTAACCAGCATGCCCCATAAAGGTGCAGACATCCTTCTATTTTGCTGGCGTAGGAAGGTTCATTATGACTTCTATTTTAGCAGGATCCACGTGAGTGCTTATAGAAGAGATGTAATGACCTAACACAACACCTTTCTACATCATCATGAATAATTTCTTGCTATTAAGGGATAGATTATGCTCCTCACACATGGTAAAAACCTTTCCCAAGTTGACCAATGCCTCCTCATAGGTTTCCCCATAAGTGGTGAAGTCATCCATATATATTTTTATACAATCATGTGAGATATCAACAAAAATACTGATAATTGCTTGCTGGAATGTAGTTGGAGCATTATAAAGGCCAAAAGGTAGCACATAGTAAGAAAATGTTCCCAAAGGGAAAGTGAATGTGGTTTTCTCCTGATCTTCAGGAAGGATCTTGATCTGGTTGTATCCACTATATCCATCCAGGAAATAAAAATAATGTTTCCCTGCTAAGGAATCAAGGACCTGGTCAATAAATGACAGTGGAAAATGGTCCTTCTTGGTGGCATTATTGAGTTCCCTATAGTCAACACATACTCTCCATTTTACTCCTTTTTTTTTCAGAAAAATGACCAAAGGTGAGACCCACTGACTATCAGAAATGGGGTAGATGAAACTGACATTAAGGAGTTTTTGCAACTCTATTTTTACTATCTCTATTAACGCAGGGTTTATATGCCTCTAGAATTTCCTGACATGTGTTTTTTCCTCTTTCAAGAAAATCCTATGAGTACATAGTTTAGGGTCCAAGCCCTTCATATCTGAATAGTCCCATGCGAAAGTTGTGGTATAGTCTTTCATCAGTTTAGCCAAAGATGTCTATTGCTGGTTGGTAAGCTCTCTATTAATATATAACAAACGGTCAGGGGAGACTTCCAACTATTTTTTGAGTAGGCTTAGGGGGCGATTTAGTGACTATAGAAGGTGGCATAAGTGCTTGTTGTTGAGGTTACGGTGGTGGCTACAGGAGTCCCTGTTGCTGGTTTGGCATTGCTGACCTCCCTGCCACTACAGATTTTTCTGCCAATTCCCTTATGGAGGCTGCCAATTTCCATGGGGTTGTTTCCAATTCCCTTGGGTTTGTTTCCATTGAGGACTTGGGTAAGTTTTCCCCTAAGGTTTCAGATTATGGCAGGGAGAGTATTGATTATTCATAGGTGGTTGACATTGACTACTTTAAAATGGTCCATTAAAAGTAAGAGGGTCTTGAGGCATACCTTGTTTTTGAGCCCATGGTCTTCATTGTGCAAAGAAGAATACTTTCTCATCATTTCCTTCAATTGTCTTATAATCAGTGGGAAGCTGTGCAGTCTCCATATTGGCAACCATCTTGCAATGACAATCTCTCTTCTTCTATCTATAATGTGGACAAAATTATGCCAGAATAGCTTCGGCCTCCTTGTGCTTCTTTTTTGCCTGTATTATGTCCAGTGGGGTGACCATGTTATTGATAATGTCCTACTTGAAGTCAGACAAAAAATGTGTGATTTCTGTTTGAGAGGCCCCAGTGCCATTTGTTTTTCCCACTATAGAGCTATATCCTCTACCCTTCTTAGTAGTAGCTCTTGAGTAATTGAAGCAAATTTTCTTAATATCCTCCCATGTAGATTGGGTGATATCTCCTCTAGCCATAAGATACAAGGCTTCAGTGCACCCTTCATTTATACCCCTTAAAAAGATAATTTTTTGTGACTCCTCATTGAGCTGGTGCTAAGTATTGTTTTGCAATCTAAACAAGAATCTTGACACATAATCCTCTAGACTCTCATCTTCCTTCTGTGTCATCTTGAATATGTCATCCCCTCCCATATCATTTTGCCTACAGTACTCTTTATACTTTGTCAAGAATGCTATCTTCATTTTATCCCAATCATGGACAAAATCCTGGCCTAAGCCCATAAACTATCTCAATGCAGACTCCTTTAGAGTTGTAGGAAAAAATTTGAGCTTGTGGGAATCTGTAGTGTAGTCGTAGCTATGACAGAGAATATCAAACTCAAAGAGAAAGGTATCTGGATCCTTAGTCACTAGGCCATAGAATTTTGGAAGTGCTAAAGAGGGAATATTCTTGAGGTTGTGACTATCATGCTGGTAAGTAATTGGAACTGGAAAGGTAGGAGGGTTTTCCATCCTAGGCGGACCTTGAGGGAAACCTTGTGGTTGGTAGATGACTAGAGGTAGTGGATTTTCTTCTTTATTGTTTGGGTATTGGATTCTAAGATTGGCCAAGGATTCTACAAAAGGATTGAGCTCAAGTTGCATCCACAAACTGACCCTCCTCTTCATCTTCTTCTGGTACAAAGACATCTCCTGATCGGTTGTTGGGGTAGTTTGGAAAGTACCTTCCTAGAGCGTCTATTCTTCTTCTATGTATGCAGCTAAATGAAAAATTGTGATGGTGGAATGAAAGAATTTTTATAGTAAACTCTATTTAAAAAGGATTTACATGCTTGAATTGAATTCTACAAATGGCTGAGTTGAAAACTTGGCTCGACACCATCCCTAAAAACAATGCCAAAAATGATCGGTTCTATTAGGGATCAAAAACTAGGTAATTTCCATGACTCGAGGATTGGACATCCTATCGAGAAGCTATCCTCCTTTATAAAAACTCATTTAATTTATCAACCCAGGGAAGTATTACTTGAAATGAGTCAGCAAGATATATGCACCAAAGATTCTACTCAGACCACACTATGGCTGCAGGAAAGAAATTGCTTTGAAAGGAAATTAGTCTACAGATGCACAAAATGCATACTGGAAAGGAAATGTGGAAGTGAAGATACTGAAGGAATACAAAGGCTTGAAATCACAACTATAATACTTCAATAGTTCTGTCACTTTGGCTGGAGGAAGTACCGGACTATCCTGCGGCTTTGGCTGTAGGAACTGTGTTAAAACTAGAATTACGATACCAAGATCCAGGAAATTGAAACTAGATGCAAATGATTCTAACTAGCTAACACAAATTCCTCACCAAGTGGGCCCCCTTGAGTGAGTATCCAAACTCAATTACACTAAACTAAATATCAACACTTCATTTTCTATTGATTGAAAAAGGAAAGTATAAGATTCATGTAACAAGTCTAAAACAACAGAATGGAAACTATAGATGATAACACCCTTCTTCTCATGCAGGAGCGGGGATTTATTTAAAGAGGAAAAAATATAAATTCTAACTGATCATGCCATAGAAATAGGTGGAGCTTTTATTACAATACTACTATCAGAAAGGGAAACTATAAAGCTAGAAATAGAATAGGTCCAAGAAAGAGGAAAGATCTTCTTTTGACAAAAAATCTAACTTCCCACTTTCTCCTAGATTTCTTCAAAGAATTCATTATGTTGCCTCAGGCTTTGATCAACTATTACCACATTGATCACCTAGGATCCACTTGCTAGTTTTGCGCTTAATGTTTCTCCGTGTGAACCTGTTGTAAGACCGGGTCAAGCATCTAGCACATGGGCACATTTTACCTAGTCAAGATGACGGTTTCTATATTGATGCGCTGAACTTTAGATGTTAGGATAGATAAATTTATGGTAGTCAACACCAAAATACACATACATTATTTATGTTCAAACAACTAATTCACTCATCAAGACATAATCATAATTTCAAAGTATGCAACATAGCATATTCATCATGAAATCATTTTAAAAATCAATATTAGTCTTAAATGGAGCGAGAGCGGTAGCGCAAAATATGGAGGCCCCAACTGTCACCTGAAAAATATTTTGGAGGCCATAGGGACAAATCTGATGGACATGGTTCCTTTCAAAGACATGGATCATTCACCTATCATTTTCATCCTACATCTTGATGGCCCTTTAACAGGAGAATCTCGACTCGGTTTCAAACATGGAGACCCAAGCTCAGAGTTGATAATGGAAATAAATCCTTCAAAGGAATGTCAAGGCATCCTTCTAGGTGTGGTAGGAGTTGGGAGAAGAAAGATAAAGGTCTTTCTATGAACAATGGCTATGCGAGCATTAGGAAAAACTTTGATTTCTCCAAAATCGCGGATAGATTCTACAGACTAAAGAAGCCCAAGAACCCACAACCAAGTCAAAAGGCCCTAGAGGTGGCACACCAACTGGAAGATAGTATCAGGTTTGAAGTCATTTCTACTCTGAGAGTTGCTAACTCAAACTGGAAGGAATCTCTAGATTCTCTTAAGAATAGAGCTTTCTTCTTTAAATGGCTAGGGTTATGGCCTTCTATTAATCACATTAAGAACTGGTGCTATAATGTTTGGGGAAAGAGTTGTAAGCTTAAAACCCTAGCCAATGGTCTTTATATGGTCCTTTGTGAAGAAAAAGATGATAAGGAATGAATTTTGAGTAACGAGCCTTATTTGATTAAAGTTAGAGGATTATATTTAAGAAGTTGAGAGGATAATTTTGACCCAACCAAAGAAAAGATTCAAGAATATCCAGTCTGGATTAATCTTCATTACCTACCTACAAAATATTGGGGTCAAGAAATGCTAAGTCAGATTGGAGATTTGATAGGAACCTTCATCAGATTAGAAGAAGTGATTAACAATAGGGATGCCTCAATACATCCTAGAATCCTGATTAACCTACAAAAAATAATCCAATCCCAAATCATATCACTCTAGGGATTGCAAATGGTGAATGGAAAATGATACTAGAAGTTTGGGAAGAGGATCCGGATTTGGGTAAAGTTCAGGATTTAAGCCAGGTCAAAGGTAAAGGCATTATGCAGGATTTACTGTAAGATGAGTTAGATAGAAGATCATTTGCTAAATATATAAATCTACGAGATAGGGCTGAGATAGTATAAAAAGACCTCAGTGGTTATGCACATAAATCTCCACCATGGAGAAAGGATTGTAGAAGGGCATAAGAGGAGGCTATTACAGGCATAACCCTCTCAATTTCTCTAGAGATATAGATGGCCATAATGCCACAACCTACCTTCCCACACTTAAACTAAGAAGGCTTGAAAACCTTCTCTCCCCCCAAATATCCTGATTCTATGGAAAAATGTATAGTGGATGATGCTGCTTCTCTCAGTGATCCAAGCAAAACCTATGCAGAGGACAAGATGGTTTCTACCTCTGTGCTAGATGTGTATTGCACAAATTTGAATATGAATGAGAACTCAATTAGGTCAATGAGTAGTGAATCTGGACTTTAGGCAAATATGGATGGTTCTATTAAGTATTTTAAAGACAATCCAACCTCTCTCACTTTACATAGTGCTACTATCATTGAAGAGGCTGATGCCAAGGAATTTGGGTCTTCCCCAATCAGGATTGTTTTGCAACATGCAGATAGCAATGTTATGGCTAGACTATATGTGCATTCTGATAATGTGAAAACACTAGCTATCACTGATAAACATGGAGGTCAATTCTCAGGTTGTCTTGATTCCCTCCCCTCCTTCATTCAGCCTTCTGTTGAAAACTTTAAGGCTTCTCTGCAAGAACAGGCAAGCTGTTTGCACCCTATATTAGATGCTCTTAACAAGATTCAAGATGCTCAAGATAAGTCTACTAATAAGGTGGAAGGGAAAGTTGATGTAGTTGACTTCCAAGAAGGACAAATATCCCCTATCAAAAATTTAGAGAGCTCATTCAATGAAACATGTGATAGTGGAGGAGACTTGTTAGAATGATCCTCCAACTTAAGCTTTTATAGTGAATATGGTGGGGAAGATTTCTTGGGTGTAGGAGAAAATCCACATGCTCTGGACCATAGAGGTCTTCATCAATCTGAGTCTAAGATGAAAAAACCAAAATTAGATGAAAAGGGAAGAAGAGGGGCTAGAACTATAAAAGAAAAGATGAAATAGGCTGTTGTGTAGGAGACCAATCAAAATTGCTGAGATCTGCGAAAGGCTATGCCTTTTCTCGGCAACAATGAGGTTTCTTTCTTGGAATGTTAGGGGCTGCAATTCCCATGAAAAATCTTGCTTGTTTAAGAGGGGTCTTGAGAAAGTGAGAGCTGATATTGTATTACTACAAGAAACTAAACTCAAAGGTGATGACATAGATAAGTTACAAAAGAAATTTTATAGGTGGAAAGGGGTATTTTCAAAAGCTACTGGTGCCTCTGGGGGCATGGGAATATTGTGGGATGATAGTGTTGTTTATGTTATTTTGAATACTCAAGCATCTAATTGGCAATGGATCGAGGTCACCTCTAAACAATTGCTATCTAGATTTTATGTTTTCAATATATATGGTCCAAACAACCCAAATAAAAAAGCAGTATTGTGGAAGGTTCTTACAAACTTCCTAGAGAACAGAAGGGATGATCTCTTCATTTTGGGAGGGGATTATAATTCCATCTTAAGCCCCACTGAGAAAAAAGGTGGTAAAGGATGGAAAAGTAAAAGCCAAAGAGACTTTGCAAACTTTGTTTTAAATAATGGAATGGCTGAAATAGATATTAGGACAGGTGACTACACATGGACAAACATGAGAGGTGGAATTTTAAATATACCTGAGAAAATTGATAGATTTTTTCTTGTTGGTAAATGGGAGGACTGTGATTGGATATGCACAACAGATATATTACCTCTAACAGGTTCAGATCATTATCCAATTGTGTGTAATATTCAGGAAGATGCTACCCCTGAAAGATCTCCCTTTAAGTTTGAAGCAATGTGGCTAAGGGTGGATGAATTTTATGACAACATTGAGAAATGGTGGAGGACTGTTCCAGCTATGGAAGGTAACAAATGCTTTATATTTTTTAAGAAACTCCAGCATATTAAAGAACAATTGAAAATATGGAATAGATAGGTGTTTAGAAATATATTTGTGGAAAAACTAAAGTTAGATAAAATACTAAACCTTCTTAATGAGAGAGTAATAGCCATAGGAAAGGATGAATTCATGTTTTTAGAGGAAAAAACCCTCCAAAAATAGTATAAAGAGATTCTGGCAAGGGAAGAGATTTACTGGAAACAAAAATCAAGGGAAACCTGGTTGAAAGAGGGAGATAGGAACACAAAGTTCTTTCACAAGTCTGTCAAATCTAGAAGGGCTAGAAATAATATATTTTCTATTGAGGCTGATGTTGGTGAGGTTATTAATGATCCAAAAAGAATAAATCAGGAAGCTATCACATTATTCCAGAACATATTAACATAGCATGAGATAAATAATAATGATGATGATGGGCTTCTTGATCTTATTCTGAAATGTATCTCATATGCTCAGAATGGTATGCTCTTTGGGCCAGTTTCTATAGGTGAGGTGAAGGCTTATCTATTTGGCTTAGGAGGGGACAAAGCCCCAGGCCCTGATGGCTTTCTTGCACACTTTTTTCAGAAAACATGGGACATTATTAGGGAGGAACTTTTGCAGGTAGTTGAGGAATTAAGATCTGAAGGATTCATGCTTAAGGACTTCAATAACACTTTCATTGCTTTTATTCCAAAAAAAAAGGATACAAAGGCTTTTGATGATTTCAGGCCCATATCTTTGTGCAACACTGTTTATAAAGTTATTGTCAAAGTGGCAGCTAATAGACTAAAATGTGTCCTAAGTGATATTATCTCAGAAGAGCAAACTGGTTTTGCTCCAAACAAATCTATTTTTGAAGGCATCATTATTGCCCATGAGGTTGTTCATACAGTCAAATCTACCAAGGTTAACAGGATGATGATTAAATTGGATATTAAGAAAGCCTATGACAATGTCAATAGGGAATTCCTTCTCAACGTCCTAAAGAGATTTGGATTTGCTTATGGTTGGGTGAAATGGATTGCAAGCTATATTAACACTCCAAGAGTATCTATCTTGGTCAATGGTAGCCCTCAAGGATTCTTTGAAACCTCCAAAGGTATAAGAAAAGGTGACCCTATTTCCCCCTTTTTATTTATCATTATGGGTGAAGTTCTAGGAAGATTTATTACTAAGCAAATAAATGAAGGAATATGGCAGGGCATTAAGATTGCTGTTGGAGTTGATTCTTCTACACACCTATAATTTGTGGATGATAAATTCATTCTGGGTGTAGCTTCTATTGATGAAGCACAAGTTATTAAATCCACTTTAGATAGATGTAACAGGGATACTGGCCAAAGTGTAAATTGGAATAAATATGAAATCTACTTCTTCAACACACATAGAAATTTGCAACATCAAATTAGTGACATTATGCAAATTAAAATAGGCTTGCTACCGGAAAAGTATCTTGAGGTGCCTCTCTTTGATGGTGCCTCTAAACATAACCTTTGGAAAAATCTCATGGAAAACTATTTTAAAATAATCGAGGGTTGGAAAAGCCGCTGGTTAACCTCTGCAAGAAGGATTTTTCTTCTACAAGCTGTCATCTTTCCTATCCCAATCCACTCAATGAGATATTTCAAAATCCCACACAAAGTCCTTGATGCCATCTCAGAAAGGATGCGAAATTTTTTCTGGAATGGAGCTAAGGATGGAGAAAAATGGCCTCTCCTTTCTTGGGATAAAATTTGTAAGAGAAAGTATAATGGTGGAGCTAGACTGAAAGATTGGAGGAAACTGAATTTAGCCTTAGGAGCCAAAATAGTATGGAATATATGCAAGCAACCAGGGAGCTTATGGGTTAAGATTCTGAGAAAAAAAAAATTAGATACCCTTGATGATGAGAGGATCCTCACTATAGAAAATCCCCTAAAAGTTTCTGCAATTTGGATCTTCATTCTAGATTGTAGGCAGGTCATTAAAAGTCATGTTTCATGGCATGTGAGGAATGGCTCCAAAGCTCTATTTTGGGATGATTCCTAGAACAATTAAGAGAACTCTTTACTAATAGATGGGGATATAAAGTTTCTGACTATTTAGAGATAAAGAACTGACCCTTGGTCCCAAATGACAATGGAAATGTTTGGAGGACTTTCATCTAAATGATCATCAGAAGACCTTAATGGGAGATTTGCTTCAGAATAGATGCTTTGTCAAATCAACACAAAATGACAAGCTGATTTGGTGTGGGGCTAAAAGTGTCAATTATTAAGTTAAGCTTGGATATTTATCTCAGGAAGAGGAGGAGGACCATCCCCTCTATCCTACCCAATTATTTTGGGATAACCAATGTCTACCAAAGGCATGATCCTTTTCTTGGTTGGCTGTCCACAAGAGGATTCTCATTGCCAAAAGGAGGAAGAGGTTTGGACTACAGGGTCCTACTAGATGTGTATTATGTAAAGCAACATCGGACAATGTGGGCCATCTGCTTATCCAATTCCCTATTATAGAGGAATGTTGGTTAATGATTAAGGAGAAGCTTAATTGAATTGTTCCAATGCAGAATGGTATTACAATAGTGTTTCAAAGCTAGCCTATTCCACTAAAAACTTCATCTTTGTCTTTTTTATGAAAGGTGTGCCCCTCTATTTTTATTTGGGAGTTATGGAAGGATAAAAATAGGAGAACCTTTCAAGGGAAGGAAAGATCTCTTCAAAGGATCAAGACAAGCATCATCTGTGCTATTGAAGAAACAATGAAGGCTGCTCTTCTATCCTCCACAGGGAGATTTTTGTACACTAAGGATGACAGACAACTCCATTATAATTGGCCTTGTTTGAAATTTTGTAATGGTGGTGTCAAAGATATTGTAGCAATCAAGCAATCAAGGAAAGATTTGAAATGGGAGTTGCCTGACTAAGGATGGATCAAAATTAATTTTGATGGGGCATCTCGGGGAAACCCTGGCCCCTCTGGTGTAGGAGTGGTAATTAGAGATTTTAAAGGGGATATGCTTTCCTTAGCAGCCCAAAGACTGAATGATGTCACCAACAATGTAGCTGAGGCTTGTGCTGCATTATTGGCTCTTGAAATTGGTAAGGAGATGAAGCTTCAAAAGGTTCATCTTGAAGGGGACTCACAAATTATTGTGAATGCCATAAAAAATGGGTGTGCTAAGGCTTGGCACCTTTAGAATACTATGGAGGAGATCTCTCTTGTCCTTCATTCTTTTCCTAATTTCAAAATTAGCCATGTTAGAAGGGAATGCAATATGGAAGTAGACATTGTTTCAAAATGGGCCACCAATCTTGGGAAAATCGATGAGGTTTGTGTGGAAATGTTTAATGCTGATTTAAACCTCTAATTGCCTCCTTTGCTGTAGGATTGTGCCATTGTTTTTTAAATTAAATATTGGGGTGAGAGTTACACCTTTTATTTAACTAAGTGTTGGTTGAGACTCATTATGTAATGTTATAAACACTAAGGTGGTTATCCAAGTTCAACTAATGATGGTGCATGGCGTGTGGGTGATGTGGATGGCCTAGTCAACATATATTTGATGGATCATGATGTTGGGATTTGCACATGTGGCCATTGGTTTATAAATGGTGGTAATGGTGGAAGCTCAAATGACAAGTTGTTTGAATGATAGCGTCAACAAAGGGAGAAAGCTCGCTGATTAATAGATAGTTGGCACGATGGCATTCAATTGAATTAAATAAGTGCAAGGCAAAGCATGTAAGCCAATGGAACCCTTCACACTAATTATGATTTTGCGTAGGGTGGTAGAGGCTGAAATGACAGGTGATCTCTCCAAGACATCAGCATTGTGATCAATTTAAACCCACTCCTCGCATCAAATTCTCATTCCCTCAAAACTTCAAGAAAAAAAGTGAAACTTACACGTGCAAAAGGATGGAAGCCACTTTCTCTGTCTGAATGAAGAAGCAATGAAAATTGTTTGAAGGACTGGTGAGTAAAGAACGGATGTTGGGGTTGCTTAATTTCAAGAATGAAGCTTTGTCTTTGGTGGAAATGGAGGTTTTGGGGACACAATTATATAAAAATCATGCAAAGAGGAGATCAAATGTCAATGTTATTTCCATCGTTATTGCCTAGGCTCTTCAATTGGGTGAAAATGAAAGAGATGTCAAGATGCTGGTCGAATTCTTGTTTGATAAGGAGTTGCTGCTCGGTTTAGACTCTATTCAAATATAGTGAGTTATTTGAAGAGTTTCATGATGGAGTCCAATTTGGATGTGTCCCGTTCCTCTACTAGTGGGGGAAAGTGAACAAGCAAGCCTACCAAGAAGACATAGGTGGAAAATGGAAAAGATTGAAGGCTCTAGATGAAAGAATTCGTTTGGGGGAGGAGGCAAGAAACATGGCAGTTTTTGAGCAAATGGCCAGGATGAAACATGGCCCAAGGAGGGGAAGGGAGGTTGTTGTTGAAGGAGATGCCTTAAAGGGAAATTTTGGTTTTGTTTCCGATAGCAATATCTGCATAATGCTGCAGCCAGTTGGTAGTGTCTTAAGTTTTTTTGAGTCTTTCCCAATGATTGTAATGCATAGTTAATTTGGGGAAATGTAGTTATGATGCCACTGTGTGGTTTTTTCTACTGTTAAATGTCTGATGTTTTTTCTAGCGGATATGCAGATCATAGCGGTCTTGAATAGAATGGTGTTTTGTAAATCTTAATGCTATGTTGTAAGGATGTTGTTGGTGGGTAGTTGATGGTTTTTGTAGATATATAGAAAATATGCTTGATATAATCCTTTTGTATTTGACTTTGAATATCAATAAAAATATTGTTATAGACCAAATAAAAACATAGCATATTCATCCAAGTATAGCATATTAAGTGTGTTTTAACCATAGCATAGGGCTAGTGGCAGCATGCCACATAATAGAAAATTTGAGCATAAAGTTTTTGAGAAAGTATGATAAAAAAAGGAAAAAGGTCCTAGCAGAAGCTATCCTAGGGTATCTAAAATATGACATTAATAGGCCCCATCAGTGCTCTCAATTTGACTCACTCATAGTTGATAATGATGAAGCACTACATACGATTGAGAAAATGAAGAGAATTCAAAAAGAAGTATCTTACCTCTGATGTCTTTTTGTAAATTAGCAATAAAAATGAGTTGCACATCAACATCAAACACAAGATAAGAGATACAAGCATGCAAATGCTTAAATATATCAATGAAATTACTAAATTTTTCATTAACACCTTGTTTACAATGCATTAAATTAGTCAAAGAAATTTTAGGAGCAATTTTGTTTTGAAATTTTTGAATGAAAGAATTAGCAATGTTGTGAAAGGAATGAATGGAATAAGGAGACAAAAAATAATACCGTTGCAAGGCTTTATCTCAAAAGGTTATAGTAAATTTTTTTTTCATGAACCTATGGTCGTGGGAGAAATCACTATACAATGTTTAAAGATTATTAACACGAGTAAAAGGATCACCCCTACCATTATAGGTATATATATGTGGTATCTCAATATTTTGCGGGATTAAAATATGAATGATATCCAAAGATGAAGCACTAGAAATATCACAAGTAGGAATGTTAAACTTGGATTGAGTCATGGAAGCAATTTGTTGTTGCAAAGAAGACATAGTTTGAGCCAAGTTGTTAATTATAGAATCAATAGAAATAATGGTGGGAGGAGAGGTATGAGAAATGTTAGGAGCATTGTTGGAAATTGAAGGAATGGTTGAATATGAAAAAGGGACACTATGATAACTGGGCATGGATTTAAGAAATGAAACATGTGGAACACTTGAAGGAATGGTAGGAAGAATAGGATTAGGAAGACTCACATGTGTAGGATTGGAATTTTGGATTGAATTTTTTATGATAGTTGGAGCATAATTATAAACACTAGGAATAGAAGTAGAGATAGGTAAGGAGGTATCAACACTTGTAGTAGGTGGAACAAGGGCTAAATATTGAGAATACTCCCTAAGAGGTTTGACATTGGAGTTAACAAGATAAAAAATTATAAACAAGATGTTAATACCATTTTCATCATTATGAATAAGTTTCCTTATGCCTTCTACAATAGAAATGGCCTCAAAATTATGATTTTCTTGAGCTAGCCATTGTTCAAACATTTCAAAATAATGGGAAAGTTTTTGGACTTAGATAGGAGGAACCCTTAAGGCTTCATCTTCATCATGAGAAGAATGAGAAGAGTTATTTTTTGTGATAGGATTGATATCAATAAGATGCATGTTGGTCTCATCAAGATTCCTAGGAAATAAGGAGGGTTTGGTATCAAAGGAACCCATAAGTCTATGACTTCTAACCAAAATGCTATAGGTTGGAATCGAAGTGATGCCACTAATGCACAAGGGAATTAAAGGAAAGATAAATGAAATGTCATTATGAGATTTGAAGGAAATATGAAAAAGGAATGTATTTTAGGACAAGAACATTAACTACCAAATTCAAACTAGACATGAATGCATACCATGTAGCAAAGACGTAATGAAAATAGTAACTATAAAAATGCATACAAATTAGATCTAGATATGTAATTAAAATATTTAATAATGCATGTAAAGAAGATATAACTACCAAATCACAAAGTATAATGCCTGAAAGAGTCGAGTTCACCAAAATGTACAATAGAAAATGATGAGTAACCTATGCCAGGAATGTAGATCACTCACCAGATTATGGTTTTGTACATTATGAAAACTCTCTCCCAAAGGCTCACCCTTAAAAAAATCAGATTAGTACAAACCAAAAAGGATGAAGGGGTTCTAATGAAATATCCAAGTGAGAGTAGGGAATTGGGGTTCACTTTCCCTTTATTTGATGTGAAGAAAATGTGTGATAGAAATAGTGTATGGAAGGAAATTGGTTCTATGATAAAGAAGTGATAACTAGAAAGTTATGATATCAAATATGATGGGGTGAACCCACAATAGTGGGTTACACTTTTTTTCCTAAACGAACATTAAATTCTACATTTTGAAAAAAAAGCTTTTAGATTCGGATGCATATTGTCATTAAACTGTTTGAAATTGTAAGATGAAGAAAACTAGAGTCTTTTAGGATTTTTTGTCTAGATTCTATATATATATATATATATATATAAAATTTATTTGAATGGTTTTTGTTTCTCCCACGAAAACTGCTATGTTGCTGAAAACGTCATTTTCAAAAAGTTACATTGACTTCATAGAGCATAACTTTTTTCTGAAATAGATATCAATGCGATTCTTTCAAATTTGGTTTTGTAACATCCATACAGAGGGCATGCAATTGGTTTGATGATTTTATCATGATTATTGCATATTTTATGAACATTTGAAGTAGAGTAAACCATAATTTTGATATACCTTGACTGTATAGCTTATAACTTATTGTGTATTTATCGAAATTCAATTTTTTTTTTTTATAGAAAGTAGACTTGAAGCCGGAGGGCACTATTATTTTTCAATTTTTTTCTCTTTTCTACTATTTTTCATTGAACGTCAAACTTGGAGGTTTATATTGGATAAAAAACCTAGATTTGATGTACATAAAAAAACATAGACCTAATTAATTCAAAAATTGTCAAATTTATATTTGTTAGAAATCTCATTTAGAGTACTTGTGCAATGCAAAAGGAAGTCTCTTTATTCTTCCATTTGAGCCCCACACTTGAGCCCTGAAGCCCTGAAAATTGTAGATTTTTGTTAGCCTCTACAAATGGCCTCTAATTAGAGGGTTTCAATAGAAACTACTTTCGATAGAAAGTAGTTTCGATCGAAACTACTTTCTATTGAAAGTAATTTCTTAGTTTAACATGAGTATGGGTAAAAACCCAAGTAAAATCTTCACTAGTTAGTTTCGATCGAAACTAATTTAGTTTCAATCGAAACTAAGTAAAAAAGGTAGTTTCGATCAAAACTAAGAATGCTTTGATCGAAACAATCAGGTACTTTCTATCGAAAGTACTCGACTAAATCCTCCCACCTCATAGATTTTGTGAGGAATTGCTTCCTCCAAAAAAGTGTAACCCACTATTGTGGGTTCACCCGATGTATAAAAGTAACTACAAGGGGGAAATAGAAAGAGGGAAGTTACCTTGAAGGAAAAAGAAAGCAAATAACCCTTCAAATTTGATTTTGATTGTCATAGAGCCATTGGAATCAGGTATAACTACAGATATGGGTCTCTAGCACATGTGGTTGCTAACTATGAAAATCTCAGAGCCAGAGGATAAGGCCAAAAATAGCAGCCTTGTCTAGGACAAGAGTGAAGATTGTGTCCTTTTCCTTTTGACTTCAAAGCTGATGAAATTTATAGAGGACCTGTAATTGGTACTGGTATTCCCAAATCTGGATCCAAAACTCTGCAACCTGTTCTTGCACACAAAAAAAGGGGAAAAGGTTGAGGAAAGGGGCTTGCCTTGGTCAAGCCCCTATATAGGAATCAACCTTGAAAGAGAATTGAAATTGCTTAATGAAAGTATTATAAACAAGATAAATGTAAGTATTCAACTTGCATGAAAATCCCTCATGTATGGATTTTAGGATTCGATAAATCCACAAAGATTCTTGAATGTATGCTTGAGATGTAGAATCAAGGATGTCTTCACAAATGTAATGGATCTACACTTGTCAATCCTAGATCATGAATATATGATATGCTTGATAGCCTCAATATAGAAGGAGAGGAAAGAAGAGTGGTTGTGTGGATATTCTTGCTAGCTTGAGAATTCCTCTACATGGCCATGTCATGGGAGAGAAACTTGCATCAATTAGAGAAGATTTCCTTTGCTTGAATGAATCTTGAAGAAATGGAGACTCAGAGATCTTGAATTGGGTGGTTGCCTTAAAATCTTGAATCCACCACTTTAATTGCACACAGCTTGAAACCTTGCTTGCACTTGATATCATGTAATCATATGGATTGCACAATAATCTTGGATAATAATGAATCTTAATAATGGATGTCAAAATGAGAGGCCTTGATGTCCTTTTATAATCATTCAGGACTCAATATTATCAGGTCAACCATAAAGAAAGATATGGAAGAAACACTCCCGCATTGGGCCCGGAGCTCACCAAAGAAAAAATCTCTAAGACAAGACCGAAAATAGAGGCCTTGTATAGATAGTTTTCAAAGCTTTCCTGGGTGTAAGGAAGTGTGATAAGTTGCGGGGAAGAAAATAAATGAAGTGGGAATCAAGCATAAGGGACATTCAGACCTAGAAATCACTAAAGTGGGACCTAATAGGTCCTAGAGATTCCAATTATGGGTGCTAACTTTCTAGGATGGTACACTGCCTTACGAAGCTCTTGATCAAGGACCAAATAGAACAATCTTCAAAAACCAAAATGCCAAATGGTGCTACTCAAATTTTTTTTTCAATGATTATGATTTTAATATATATTGAGTTCATTATGACTTTCTATTTTTAGTTTTATTAAACATAGGTTGTCTGACCATTATGCATTTTCTTTGTTCTACGATTTTTGAAAAAGTAAGTTATGAAAAATATCTAGACATTAGGTATTTATCTTATCTTTCTAACGAAAAGAAAAAAATAATTTTGATATATATAGATCAAGTTACAACGCGTTAAATGAACCTATGTCCAAATTACAGTTAATGTCACTTCAATACTCAATAAACTATAAAATATTCAACCAGATCAAATGAAGAAAATTGGATACACTAGATATTAGTTTTACAAACCTAACTTCGAAAGAATTACATTTTTATCATTTTTAGAAAAAAAAAGATATGATTGAATAACTGAATGTCACTCCTTAAAAATGTTGATTTTTTATACAAACTACTTTTT
Organism: Thuja plicata; assembly: GCA_018584345.1. Lineage (NCBI taxonomy): Eukaryota > Viridiplantae > Streptophyta > Pinopsida > Cupressales > Cupressaceae > Thuja > Thuja plicata. Next base: position 4,246,359 of record MU226788.1, read on the forward strand.
GAAGGAGAAGGAAAAAGGACACAAATCAATTCCACAATTTAAAAAAAAAACATATTTAGAAACTAAAACCAACGTGCTAAAAGTCACAAGTTTATGTCATCTTCAAATTCCTAATGGTTTTGGAGCAACAGGTGTCCAAAATTGATTTTTTTTTTAGAATGTTCATCTGAGTGTCAAAGTTGGCAAAAAAAGTGGGACACAGTATTGTGGGACCACCCAAAAAATACCACACTCATCATTATTGGAAGGAGAACAAAATATGAAAGGCCATAATAGTACATAGTACAATATTTGAATCTTTCTACGAAAAACACCCACTACGTGTTTCTAGAATAAAAAGGTTCTACTATTTTCAATGTAGTCTCTATTTTGTGATCTATGTTAACATTTGGATTAAAATCAACCTTTGCTTGACAATAAATTAACAAGTTTTAAAGACATTTCTTATGATTGAAATGTGTAATTCAAGATTCTAGAATCTAATAAATTAGATTTTGTGGATTTGATTGTGTTGTAAATTTTTTGCATCAAAAAATTAACAACACAATCAAATCCAAAAACTCTAATTTATAATCATGGATTGTGGAAATCTCTTCTCTTTGATTCTAGAATCGTCTTTTGAAATGATTGTGAGAATTATATTGAAATCTTTTGTGTTGTATTACATTTCACCCATATAAGTGGCAAGTGGCAAGTTATACATTTTTCTTTCGACGCGACTTGATGTTGGTGTTAAATGAGCATGACATGTTATATCACTTTTTTTAAATATGTTTCTATGTGTTAAAATATAATTAGAAAACTTTCTTATTTTAATCTTTATGTGAGAAGCACCCACTATGAGTTTCTAGAATAAAAAAGATTCTATTATTTTGACTGTAGTCTCTATTTTGTGATCTATATTTTAAACATTTGGATTAAAATCAAATTTTTCTTGACTATGAATTAACAAATTTTAAAAACATCTCTTATGATTGGAATGTGTAATTCAAGATTCTAGATTCCTCTTTTGAAATGATTATGAGAATTATATTGAAATCTTTTGTGTTGTATTACATTTCACCCATATAAGTGGTAAGTGACAAGTTATACCTTTTCTTTCAACATGGCTTGATGTTGGTGTTAAATGAGCATGACATATTATATCACTTTTCTTGAATATGTTGCCATGGGTTAGAATATAATTAGAAAACTAACTTACTTATTCTTGAGAAATGAACTTGCAATCTAGAATAGATGAAACACATACTTATTTTTTGACTAATGGTTGGTGTGTTGAAAATGATTTTCTTTATGGTGCTTGTATCCCTTTGTTTCATGAGTGATTACATTGTTGTAGGATTTTTGTTTTGGTTGGAAGAAAACCCTTAGGAAGATCTATGTGAAAAACAATCCATAGTAGTTATTCGTAAAGAAGTCTTGCCTTAGACACTTTTGTACGACTACAATGTAAAAATTAGTCTACAATGCAATGCATTATTGTCTTTAGTTTTTTGTGCATTGTTATCCTATTTCATTATATAGCTAGCACTTCTTGGCCTCTTTTGAAAAATTTCCCAATGGGAGATATATTCTCAAAGATTTTCTTTGCATAGTTTGTATCTTAGTTTGGGTGGTCTTTTGGGTATTTTGAGAGATTTTCATTCTCTCTTACCAAGCTCTTTAGTGTATGTGTGCCTTTGTCTTGTTTTTGACACATACAATCTAGTTGATATTTGTTCTTATAGAGTCGTCATGATGACATATCATCACACGATCCATGAAGTCTTCAAATTTTACATTTTTTTTTTGTGTGAGTTAACATATTATGTAGCTACTACTTGATAATTTCGCACCATATGATAGGATTTTATCATCAAGAAAATCAAAATAGTATTTCTTAGTCAAAGAGATTCAGCCTCGAGCTTGTGTTCCCATATCAAATGTAGCTAAACAACTTTGTAGATAAAAATTCTTTCATTATATAATAGTAATAATGTTGAGTAAAACAGGGAAAAAAAAGTGAGGTAAAAAACCTAGATTCCTTCTATTAAGAGGGGTTAATAATAACATAAGATAGTATAAGTAATACCCATAATATAATGATATACAGAAATCCAGGTAGAGATAATGCTTGAATGTGTAAAACAAATCCTTCCAAAGGGTATAGGTGCTTTGTAAAAGACCGTGGACGATGAGAATGAAATGAAAAAAATCCAGTTATTGTAATCATTCATCCCACTCTTGTTGATTCCAATCACTAATCTGTTGAAGTGGCATCCACAACCATGTGGGTGCCATGATAATGTCCAGGAATGTTTTTATGCCATGATAATGCCCAGGAATGTTTAAATACTTTGATATCTTGGTAAAAGAGAAATATAGCATCAACGGTGGTCAATGCATCGTACAGTGAATATTATATTCTCATGGTAATGATTTACAGCATTAGCGCCCTTCTATATACAGGGAAAGTTTTCATTGTATGGGTAGAGTTTGTGATTCAGGTATGGAGAGGTCCATTGATGATTCCCAGTCTCACAGTGGGAATGTGGATGAGAATGCGAATGTGAATGAGAGTGCATACAACTTCAACGGTCCCAACGCAAAGATGAGTGCGGAGGATGCAGACACCAAGAGAAGAAAGCGAGTGGCTTCCTATAAAGTTCTGTCTGTTGAAGGAAGGCTCAAGTCCTCCATGAGAAACAGCTTCAGGTGGTTTAAGTCCAAATATACTGAGATTCGATATGGCTGCTGAATGCTCATCATATTCAACCCAAATGATTCTCTGCCTTCTCATTAATGCTTGTTTACTGTTTTCATGTCACGGAGCAACAAAGTCAAAGATCTTAGATCCTTCCTCCTGCTTCTAACACTCATGTCTTTCCTTCAACAAATCTACACATGCTATCTTTTATCCAATTACAAATTATGCTGTTTCTCTTTCATATTTAGTATTATATCTTTAAGCACTCAACTTCTTTTCTTCTATTAGCCTCTAGGATTTGGATTGCTTGTTGGGTTTGTTTGTATATAGCTAGAAGAAACACAAGAATAGATGCAAGTTTAATACATTCACACTCGTATATTTTTATTGCATTTAGCATATATCTCCCAAGACAGAACAATTTGCATTGCAAATAAAATTATACATGGAATCATGATTTTTTTTTTTGGGCAAAACTTGGATTTTTTTGACAAAACAAATACATCTGAAATCATACTAATAGATGGGTCTTGTAAGAAAAGCTGATGCTCACCAATTCCAGATGAGGTATCTAAACAGGTCAAAGTTTAGAATTTTGTTTAAACTTCCCTAAATTGAAAGATGAATTAGAACTTCAGTCTCATTTTCTTTATGATGGATTGTTCTCCCTGCCATTAACTATTAAACTGAATGGAAATAGCAAAGTTAAGTGTCCAATACGATTAAAATGTTGTTGATGAGGATCCGCAATGATCTCATGTTAATCTTGAATCACAAATGGCTCATCTCTCAATATGATGAAAATAGATGACTATCATGTATGTAACTAAGTGATCTACCACTTTACCAAGAAGTTTGAATCTACCTGACAATGATCTCAAACTAATAAAATTCTATAGCAATTATTTGGTTCTATGTCATGCCTATAGAATTGATCTTCACATGGAAGTGAATGTTATGCCTACAAAAATGAATCCAATATGTAGATATAAATTAATTGCATAAAAATGAACTTACAAAAAATTGATAATAAAAAAATAGTTCATCTTCATTGTTAATTTTGTGTCTAGAAAATGGTGTTCACAAACACTACTTAAGAACTTGTTGATACGAAACTCATGTTCTCCTTAGTCAACCCTTAAGTAGAAATGTGAAAGCTTAAATGTTGTAAATTTTGAAGTATTTTATGCATAAGTGTGGACACACTTAGCATAATAGATTGTATGAATACATAAAATTGTAATTAGGTATGCATGATGTATAAGTGCTCACTTAAATTCATTAGCATGCAAAAACACAATACTATATGTAATAAGGTGGAGGAATGAAACTATATTGCTTGGGGAAGTTGTAAGAGTAGTGGGTTAGGGAGACATGGAGAGGATATAGAGGTTGGAAAATGATAAGAATATGCATGGATAATGGAAGAGCCTATTTAGAACCATTTACAAGTTCACACAATGATTCTAAAAGGTTATAGATAGTGACAATAATTACAACTTGGTCTCTAGCAATATGGTAGGTAGGTTGGGAATTTTCATGACTCAAACATAGTACCCTGTAATGGTTTTATGCCTATTTCATAACATTGGCTAATGCTGAATGAAAAATGTAAGGTTAACTTCAAGATTGGTGCATACAAGCTCAATTCTTGTGTGGCATGGTGTTGGTCAATACTTTGATGTCATCTATTATTTGGAAGAACATGGTAGTGTTGGTAACTAAATTGAAAATTATTAATTTACTAATAGTTATTGAATTAAAACCCAAAATTAACAAAAGAGATGCTCTAGAAATCTGAAGATTATTAATGGAGATGGATCTAATTAAATAGAATTAAGATTTAATAAATCTAACACAATTGATTTACATCATAATTTATAAAATAGAGACTATTGCATAGATTTGTAAGCCATAAAGAAGTTTTGAGGGAAAAAAAAAAGCAACATTACACTTAACATAGGAAAAATGAAATGAAAGTCACAAGATTGTTTCAAATCTAAACTACAACTTTTATTTATTCTCCTAAAATGTAAAAGCTCAAAATTTTCTTTCCTTAGATCAGTACAAAACTTTGTAATAATACCAAGTATCCTTTTACATGACCACTTCACAAATATATATATTTAAATATTTCTATCTTTTTTAATAGTTTAACCTCCCTATCTTAGATGTTGTAAAAGAGATGAATAAATCAAAATATAGTAGAGACCTCTAATATGGACATTTAAAATTTCTTCCAACTATAGACTTTACGAAAAATATGAATATAATGTGTTATGTTTAAATTTAAGCTTTTAGCTAACAATTGAATTTTATTTGGGTGTCACCATCGTTATTCAAAAGAGTGTTCCTTCTTATCACCATTCTTATTCAAAAGATTGTCAACATGTCTTTATTCATGTTTTGAATGATGACCAACAATAAACTAAACTTTTTTCCTAAATATCATGCCTTCTTGTTTTCAAAGAGAAATATTCTTGACTTGGTAGCCCATAACTTCCATGACCCCTACTTTCTTATCACACAAATTAGGGGTTATAATTTCAATAGTAATAGAATTTGTGTCATAATAGTCTAGACACCCTAAAATGGACAGGCTTGCGACTTTACATTAAAAACACTAATTTTCATCTATTAATTAATGGTTTTTTAATCATTAATTAATCATCTATTTTCTTCTAAATTCATTCCTCAAATCATCT
>MU226788.1:4263890-4276307 GCA_018584345.1 Thuja plicata
ACCAAACTCTATCTCCTCTTAACCAAATAAAGAGGTGGAGTTTACTGAGGATCTCTCCTGTTCCTTTTGATCTCAACCGTTCATCTCCCCATCTCTGGGATTGATCTCAACCATTCATTCCATCACCCAATCCTATATAATAAACCCTTCATAACCATTTGAAGGATCCAGGATTTCAAGCTTACAAGCGCCATTACTCTGTTAACATTCAAGCTATCTTGCGATCGCATACACATTTCAATTGTCAAATTCTCAACGCTTCTCAAGTCATAGACGCTGCCCCGCCAATACTGAGCATCAAGAACAGCGTTTCGGAAGGAGTAGAGAGAAACAATAGAAGCTTCAAGCATGAAAGGGTTTGCATTCATTTGTCTTTCTTTCTCTTGTTTGTACATTTTATTGCTCACGTTTCTGTTATTCGTTTAGTAGTTATTGTGTACTTGATTTGCATTCACTTGTGAAACCTTTGCTACTAACCCCCGCCCTTGGAAAGCTGTGGAAAACCGGAGAGAGAGGTGTACAAATAGTAATAGGACATTTCAATCTGGTCCTATTTTATGGAGGAAAATAAGATAATAGTCACGAGATTCAAGAAAATTTTTATTGTTATTTTTGTAAAACCCTCTCTTTAAAATAATTTGATTGATCATATAGAAACATGATAGGGTAAAATATTTTCTTGTGTGGCAATTTTATGGGGAAAAAACCTTTGTAAGGTCTTTCTTTGATGAACACCTTATTAAATTAGGACATTTTTGAGGCGTAGTCTTTAGAGATTGTTGAGGTGGAAGACAAGGTGATATTATAATATATGGAAAAGTTAACCTCTTATAAGGAGGAAGGGTTTTAGAAGGAGATCTCTTTGGAGGGTGAAATTTAGTGTAAGATAACACAAAAGTTGGGGAAGGGGATTTGTGAATTGGAGAAAGATGGTTCTTTAAGATAGAAAAGAAAGGTGTTAGGGTTTAGGTAGGAGAAATAAATAATATAAATATAAAGTAAAATAAAAAAAAGGAAAAAATAAGAATTCACAATAACACAGATTTAATGTGGCTCACCTAATATGAGATATATCTAGAGAGAAAGAACTATACATTTCTTTTATCATCCAATGAAAATTAAAATATAATTGAGGCTGACTTATAGATCAAAATAATATAGTTGTCTCCTTTATAAAAGAATTGTCAATTTTTTCTCTGGGAGTGCTCCAATCAAGCGCTTGATGGGGCTACAAGGGGTGTACAAGACTCCTACTGTGGGTCCACCCATGGGCCCTAGCCAAGGGAATGAACCTCTTGAGCCTCCTAGGAGGGTCTATCCCCCCTGCAATGAACAATAAGACCTTCCTTGAATTAAATACCTATGGTTGGCTAAGTCCATTTCTTTATCTAGGTAGAGGGTGCAAGGAATAAACTCCTGTAGTTGTTCCCACTCTATAAATAAAGTAACTAAGGGATTGGAAGAACTAAACTAGAGTACATTTTTAAGGTTTCTTTTCTAGGAACAAAGCCACATAAGAAAACTGGTACAAATGTAGGAAAATTAAACATTTAAGTCGAAGTCAATATCATCAAAAGACAAAACACATAAAATTTCCATTTATTCATAATGAAGTACAAAATTTTGACCATCTCATCTAAATAGATGAAGAAATGTACAAGATTAATAAACCAACCAAAGGGTGTCGACCATACTGTCAAGCACATAATGTCATTACAAAATATTATGAGAAAATACATTAAGGGATGCTGTCCTAATCGTCAAACATTGAATACATCATGATGGTACAACATTACATAAATTATTTAGGGTATGCACATGATCATGGTATACGAAGCTATGGCCTTAAGTGGCAATGCAAAATTAGAAAATTAGGGTTAGTCAACTTGACGTAAAAAGTTGAACATCTTATCAACCTTATGTGAAAAAGTTGTAAGAATAGAATCTGTAGGAAATTGAATGTAGTTTCTAAACTACTAGCCCTTTTCTAAAGAAAAAAATTAATTGAATTGTTGAAAATTTTAGATTTCAATGCAGTAGTACAAAAATTTCAGGAAAAAAGATAAAAAGTACATGTATGTGTGACCACCTTAATCACAGTAAAATAATGATATATTTTCACAAGATTCTAGCTAAAAGTAGTAGACTCCTGCCCGGATGTGACGCATATATTTTTGTAATTTTTTCCAAATAAATAATTAATTATGAATTTTTTTCTACAACTTTTTCAAAATAAAAAACACCCATGTCTGACCACCTAAACTAATTCTAAACTTTACAAAACTAAATTTTTTTTTTCTTATAGTAGGCGAAGCATAGAATGTGACACATGTTTTGAATTTCAAAAAGGTTAAATTGTTTGATTCAAGTTATAGTTGTATTTCAATCAGTTTGTCAATCAGGACTTTAGAGGTAACTCAATTAGAAAATAAGTAATAATTACTTACTGAGCTCAAAATTTGATAGCAATTATATTGATGGAAAGTTGATAATCTCTTTAAGAAACCCTTTTTATCTTATCAATTTTGGATGAGAAAAAGGTCATCGGCTACATGGTCAAAGTATGGAGATCAGAGGAAATATGGTAAACACATTTTTTGGGTTGACCATCCACGTTTGGTATTGCAAAGCCAAAACCCAAGGAAAATACCAAGGTAAATTGAATATCCAAAATAATATTTCATATCAATTTTATCGCATATCCAATATGTCCCGCCCAAATTCTGCTTTCCATTTCAAAATTCAACATTTTTATTTCAAGGCTAATTTGAATTTTGATTTTAGTTTTTTATTTTTTTATAGATTTTATTTTTTATAACATTAATATTATATAAATACTAGCTGATAATAGCATTAGTATTATATTATTATTATTATTATTATTATTATTTATATTACTATTGTATAATAGTATAATATTAGTATTATATTTATTAATATGTATATTATAATAATACCTAGGAGAGAGAGAGAGAGAGAGAGAGAGAGAGAGAGAGAGAGAGAGTACCTAGGATGATGCAAAGTAGGCAACTAGAAGAATGACAAAACCCCAAATCAGTGTTTCTTCACTCTTTGACATACTCTCAATCAATCTCAATTGAGATTCTCAATTCACCTATACCTCCACTAATCCTCTAAACAAGTTTGAGCACTTCAAACAAAGGTTAAGGTCAAAAAGCACCAAAACTGTCCTAATCGCTAGTAGCCCTAACTAGTAAGTTTTTCAAGGAAAAATCCAAAATTATCCAAAGAACCTCTTAAAAAAATTGTGGATTCATATACCATTTTGGGATCTTACACAAAATCCAAAGGATTAGATCCTGACTTTGCTCTGACACCTCCAAACCCTCACAAAAGGACACATACCTAATAGGCCTAATTAGGACTGGTTTCCAAAGGGGCCCCTAAGAAATGGGTTTACAGAACCAATCTAACCACTTGGATATGTTATCCTACCCTTAAATGTACTATTTCCACAATTCAATTGATCCTAATCACTCACTGGTATGATTGCCTCATTTATTCTCCTTGTTTCTAGACTAAACACATAGACTTATTTAGCCTAGGGCTTGGAGGGAAAATCACCAACCCAAGCACCCTGATCCTAACCTTTAGGATTCCTAAATTACACCTCCCTAACTTTCATTCCACTAGGATTCATGGATTTTCCACAGTGGGATTGCAAGTTAGGGCTCCATCTCTCATCGGACCCTATAAACAAGGGCTTCCTGGACTGTATTCATCAATTTGAATACAACTCTCAGCAAACTCCACCAAATTGGTTCAAACCCATTGAATTAGAATATAAAGTCACAAAAACATGAAAATCCTTCAAATTTTCATGAATGATAGTCACCAACAGATCGCACAGTAGGGAAAATCAAAGAGTTTAAGAGAAAATTAGGGTTTTATTCATTTAAATCTCCATCAAACTTCATACATCGACAATAAATTGTCATGGGTGATCAAATTGGACCTAAATAGGTCTCTCCCAATGGATAATTTTTTTTTCAAATGGTTATGGTCATTGATTTCCAAAATGTAACTTGTCGAGAAAATTTTGAGAAGTTGCATAGCACCTTTTAAACGTTGCATGACAACAATTACATCTTTTGAGAACTTTTCCCAAAATAGACTCTAATGCTTCTATATGAGGTTGTAGGCTCTATAAAGCCTTAAAAAACATCATTTATACCTATATACCTTCAAACCACCTAAAGACCCTATTCCAACCCTTAATATTCCCTTTGGTCTAATTAGGATTATAGGCTTATAAAACACCTTAGAGCCTATTAGCCTTACAAATGGGTCCAAGATTACATCATGGCTGATCCCACTAGATAAAATAATTTATTCCTATCTACCAAACACTTGATTACATTATGGTTTCCTACACCATACTCCAAGGGCCATTAAAACTCAAGTCCCTTGAGTTGGCAAATCTGAGACTTTGACTCCAGTTTGTTCAATGGTTTTAGCAGTCATCCAAGTGGCATCTTCCAAGGGTTGATGCTTCCATTTGACCAGGTATTTATTGTATGTATGCCTCCTTGTTTTCTTTCTTACCCTCTTGTCAAGGACACACTCAATCTCAAGTTTGGAATATTTATGATGCATGAGCATCTTGGGTTCATGGAAATCATGTGTCAACCAAAAATATGTTTGTTGTTGAGCTCAGTAACTTGCTAGAGAGTTTTGGTAAACTCCTCGGTTACTATTCTTGGAAAGGTTTCACCGAACAATGTCGGTAGTTATTTATGTTTTCTTGGTGGTTTCCTATTTCCTATCTCACTGAGTAAGTTTTTTTTTGATGGATCTCCAAGCCGACATGTGCAGTTAATTTTGGTCATGATATTCATGTTGGGATTTCTCATTTGGAAACGTGTGGACCTAAATCTGGGTCGTTGCTTTCTCCAATGCTAGATATTGAGGATATTTTGGGCTGAACTTTTCAGTAACCTCTTGTATAAATTTAATGATCTGTTCTTAGGTTGAGAGTAGGTAAATTTAGTAAGAAAGAATCTAGAGATTGTGGATCTCGCATGTATGAGGACTGTTCCACAATAGATTTTGAATGTATTGGTCATAACTAGGAAGGCCTTACATCCTGACATGTATGAAGTTTGATGAATAAATTTAAAGTATACGTATTCCTTCTCTCCTTCTCTATGTTTTAGCTTTTGAGTTGTAATTCTACAAGTAGGTTTGGCAATTGGGAGTGCCTTTGGCCCCTTGTTACTAACCCTCTTTGCATCAGGTGGTATCAGAGTAGTTGTTAGATCTTTGGTTCATTATTCTAAATCCTATTTTGTTATTTGTTGTGGGGTAGTAGATTGCGAACTGACCTACAATTGCAGGGGGTTTCAAGATGGTTTGAGGGAAGAAAAATGCAGATCCAGGCTTAGATGATATGATAAGACTAGTTAACGCTAGATTAGAAGATGTTGAGACAGCCTAATGTCGAGGAGGATATATTGAGGATGTTAATGATGATTAAGGCAAGGAACTGCAGGAGAAAGCCACACCTACACCTAAAATGGATCAAGGAGAAGAAACACTACTGCAAGAATTGACAAGTTTGAAGTCCGCACCATAGTTTAGTCCTCTAGGGTATAGTGGAAAGTTGGATTCAGATGAATTGATAGAATGGAAATACTTTGAGTATGAGAACATATCAGAGGAGAAAAAGGTGAATATTGCAAGCACAAAATTGAAAGGCCGTGCATCCTTATGGTGGGAGAATCTGCAATTGGATTGAAAGAAGAAAGGTAAAGACAAAATCAAGGTATGGGATAAGATGATAAATAAGTTGAAGGGAAATTTTCTACCTTGTGATTATCAGATTAAACTATTTATGAGAATGCAAATTTTGAAGCATAAAGATAGCTCTGTGAAGGATTACATTGAGGAATTTTATCGGTTAGATATAAGATCTGGACATGCTGAAGATGGGGTGGAAATAATTGCAAGATACCTTAATGGATTAAGGAGTTCTATTCAAGAAGATATCAGTTTGTGAAGATGGAAAGTATTGAGGAGGATTATAAGTTTTCCCTAAAAGATGAGGAGAAATTTAATAAAAGATATGAGAAAATACAAAGAGGAAGAGGTGGTAGATTTCCTAGAGGAAGAGGTAGATCTTATGGTGAAAATATTAGATCTGATAAGGACAAGACAAATCAAGACAAAGGCAAGACCACATGGAAAGGTAGTAGTTCATTCAAAGGAAGACGTTATTACTTCTGAGGTGGATATGGCATAAGAAGATTCCAAGGAACTTGTTCCAATTGTGGAGAAGAGGGACATAGATCATTTGAGTGTACACATGCAAGTAGTAAGGTTGGTAGTGACAGAAAGGCTTTGGTGCAAGAAGATTCATGGAATGAACTTGAGAAGGAAGGAAACCTGATGGTCAGAAGAATACTATGGAGTAAAAAAATAAGAAAGATCCAGTAAGAAAGAGTGTTCAAGACTAGATGCAAAGTTACAGACAAAGTTTGGAAAGTGATTATTAATAGTGGAAGTTTGGAGAATATCGCATCTGAGGTAATGTTTACAAAGTTACAGTTGAAAAGATTGAAGTACCTGAACCCCTATCAGATTTCATAAATCAAGGATGAGCATACACTTATGGTAAGTGAAAAATGTTTTGTGAATCTAAAAATTGGAAAGCATTATGATAAGGTGTTGTGTGATATTATGGCTTTTGGTTTAACTAATGCACCAAGTACTTTTATGAGGTTAATGAATGTGGCTTTGAAGAAATTTTTGAGTAAATTTTTTACTGTGTACTTGGATGACATTCTAATATTCGGTAAGACTAGAGAAGATCATTTGTTTCACATAAGACAGGTATTGCAAAGATTGAAAGAGGAAAAGTTTCTAATTAATTTGAAAAAGTGTTCCTTCATGAAAGAAGAACTTGTTTATTTAGGATTTTTTATTTCAACTGATGGTTTGAAGATGGACCTTGAGAAGGTTGGTTCTATACCTGATTGGCCTACACCTGAGAATTTTGGTCAGGTAAGATCATTTCATGGATTAGAAATTTTTTACCAAAAATCTATCATGAATTTCAGTTCAATTTGCAATGATATGACTGATACAATGAGAGGAGATACAAGAGAATTCAAGTGGACACATGGAGCTAATGAGAGTTTTGAGACATTGAAACATAAGGTTTCTGAATTTCCTGTGTTAGCCTTACCTGATTTCAATAAGGTATTCCAAGTTTAATGTGATACAAATGGAATTGCAATAGGAGTTGTGTTGAGTCAAGAAGGTAAACCTATTGATTTATTTAGTGAGAATTTAAATGATGCTAAAAGGAAATATTTTATGTATGATCAAGAAGTCTATGCTATTGTGCAAGCCTTGAAGAAATGTAGACATTATTTGATGTTGAGTGAATTTGTGTTGTATACTGATCATAAGACTTTAAAGTATTTGGGTAGTCAGAATAAGGGGAATCATAGACATATGAAATGGGTTGATTATTTGTATAATTTAACATTTGTGATAAAGAATAAGAGTGAAGTATCCAAATGAGTTGCTGATGCATTGAGTAGAAGAAGATCTTTTCTGACTGAAATGAGAATTGAGGTTCTTGATTTTGATGATATGAAGAATTTGTATAAAACTGACCCTGATTTTTCTGAGCCATGGAGAATGTGTAGAGAACCTATTCCAAATCAACCGAGTAGGTTTGAAGACTATTTCATTCAAGAAGATGTTGTTCAAAGGAATTCAGTTATGTATACCAAGAGGATCAATGCGAACCAATTTGATAAAGGAGAAGCATAGTAGTGGTTTGGCTGGACATTTTAGCATTGATAGGACATTGATTTTACTTAAGGAAATATATTTTTGGCCTTATTTGTATAAGGATGTTCATAAATTTGTGAAGAGTTGTGGGGTTTGTTAAGTTTCAAAAGGAGTAAGTCAGAATACTGGATTGTATACACCAATTTTTGTTCCTGAGAAACCTTGGAGTGATATCAACATGTATTTTGTTCTTGGCTTACTGAGGACAACAAGAGGTAATTATTCCATATTTCTTGTTGTGGATAGATTTTCCAAGATGACACATTTCATACCATGTAGGAAAACATTAGATGTAGTTCATATAGAAAATCTTTTCTTCAAGGATATTGTCAAATTGTATGGATTACCACGTAGTATCATCTCTGACCGAGACAATAAGTTTGTTGGCTATTTTTGGAAAACTCTTTGGAAGAAGTTGGACATCGAGTTGAACTATAGTTTTATATTTCATTCACATACCAATGGACAAACATAGGTTGTAAATAGAAGTTTGGGTAACCTGTTGAGATGCTTAGTTGGAGACAAATCAAGTAATTGGGATTTGATGTTAGCACAAGCAAAGTTTGCAGATAATAATTCAATGAATAGGAGTACTAGAAAGACACCTTTTCATACTATTACTAGCATACAAATAAGAGGTATATCATAATTGAGAGATATTACTGGAGAAGAAAAGAGGAGTGTTAAAGGAGAAGAATTTTTTGAGTTTATGAAGTCATTGCATGTGGAAGTGAAACATAAGTTGGAGAAAAGTAATCAGAAATACAAGGATAATGAAAATAGATCAAGAAGACATAATATTTTTGAGATTGGTGAAGTGATGGTTCATTTGAAGAAAGGAAGATTTCCTATTGTAACTTATTGTAAATTGAAGATGAAGAAATTTGGCCCTTGCAAGATATTGAGGAAGTTTGATAGTGGAAATGCTTATGAAGTAGAGTTACTCAAGGACATGGACATATCACCTATATTCAATATTTTATATTTGTATAAGTACCATGAACCTGATGAAGAAGTGATAGTTCTGAGTGATTATCCTAAGAAACAGATAGAAGAAGTTGAACAAATTTTTGAACAAAGAATTGAAAAAATCACAAGAGGAAAGGATTACATGGAATACTTGGTAAAGTGGAAGAACAGACTGATTGAAGACTCTACATGGTTTTCTCAATCTGAGTTGTATTAATCTCAGGTTATACCTCACTCATGATTTGGAGAATCATTTATTTTCAACCCCAGGTGTCTAATGCAGCAACATCTTGGGTTCATGGAAATCTCGTGTCAACCAAAAATATGTTTTCTTTTGACCTCCGTAACTTGCTGTCCAGACTTTCAATAAACTGCTTGCTTACTATTCTTGGTCTGGTTTCACCAAACTGTCTCGGTGGTTGTTTCTATTTGCTCAGTGGTTTCCTGTTTCCTCTCTCACTGAGTAAGTTTTTTTTTTTTGGGTCTTCAGACTGACATGTATAATTAATTTTGGTTGTGATATTAATGTTGGGATCGCTCATTGGGAAATGTGTGGACCTAGATATGGGTCATTGCTTTCTCTAATGTTGGATCTTGAGGACCTTTTGGGCCGACCTTTTCGGTGGCCTCTTGTATAATGTAATGATCCGTTCTTAGGTTGAGGGTAGGGAAAGTTAAAAGGGAGAAATAATCTGATTGTGGATCTCACATGTATGAGGACTATTCCGTAGTAGATTTTAAATGTATTGGGCATAACTGGGAAGGCCTCACAGCCTGGAATGTATGAATTTTGATGAATAAATCTAAAGTATATGTATTCTCTGCTTCTCTATGTTTGAGCTTCTGAGTTATGATTCTGCAAGTAGGTTTGGTAATTGGGAGTGCCTTTGGCCCTAGGTACTAGCCCTTCTTGTGTCAATTTACGTAGATCTTGCACCAAATCTCCAGTGCTCTCCTTAGATTGACCTGTATCAGAAGCATCACCAGTAGTACATTTATATGCATACATGTGAGAAACATTAAAAATGGGAGAAAGACCAATGTCAGGAGGAAGATCAATTTTGTAGGCATTGTTGCCACACTTCTTGAGGATCTTGAATGCTCATATCTTCCTCATCATTAAATTAGTAAACTAACACTTTCTTCAATCGCTCCTCATTCAACATTTTCAACACCAAATCTAAGTGCATCAGATGTTCATTTCTATCCTTGCTAAAAATTAATGTCATCTAAAGATAAAACAATAAAATGATTTAAAAAAGGTTTTTGGACTTCATTCATGAGCCCCATGAAGGTACTAAGGGCATTAGAAAGGTAAAATGGCATAACCATCCACTCATAGAGGCCTTCATTTGTTTTGAAAGAAGTTTCCACTCACCCCCCCTCTCTTATCCTTATTTGGTGGTAGCCACTCTTCAAATCCACCTTAGACTAGTACTTTTCTCCTCCTAGACAGTTCATTAAGTCTTCTATCTGCGACATGAGAAACCTATACCTGATTGTAATAATGTTTATGGCTCTGGACTATTTACACAACCTCCATGTTCCTTCCTTCTTTGGAGCCAAAACTATAGGGACTACACAGGGACTTATTCTTCTTCTTATGAATCCTTTTTCTAGTAAGTCTTGTATTTGTCTTGTAATATCCTCATTCGGATTTGGTGTCATTTTGTAGCATTATTTTTTGGGTAATGTAGACCCAAGGATAAGTTCTATGCAATGGCTAACATCTATATGGGGTGGAAATGTCTCTGGTATGCTTCCTGCAACTACTCCTTTATATCTAACCAATACTTCTTATACCTCATTGGGACCTACATTCATCTCTAGTATCTTGTTCTCAGACTTCTTCTTCACCACTTCCTTGGGCTTCATTACTATGGAAAAGCGTGGGGTATCCTTCTCATTGAGGGTCTTCATGAATTCCTTTCCATACACTAACATGACACTGGTCACTATGTGTTTATCCTTACCATCATCAGGGAGTGGGGTCATAGAGTAACTCACACTCTCCTTGGTCATAGAATAGACATTTTTCTTACCATCATGGGGTCATAGAGTTAGAAAAGGTAACTCTGTACAGAAAGTAGTGGCCTGGATATTCACTGCAATGCTCCTATGTTTAATCATGTCTGATACAAGATTGTGAACCTGCGATTCTTTCTTCTCAACTTCCTCTTTCATTTTCTTTTCAAATTTATCAGCCTTGTATTTCCAATAGATAACATCTTGAGAAGAAAGTACTACCCTTTATTCTTATTTGTAATCTACTGGCCTTTCAGGTTTCTCTATCCTCTGTGTTGTTTGATACTGGTTTGTAAACACTAGAGCTCCCCTCATGTTCCATCCAGGGTAGATGATGGTTCCTGCATCCTTGAGCATCTGCCTACCATTTTGTGGAGTCATGAATTTCATCTCTTCATCAATCATAGTATGGAGTTCTTGTAAGACTACCTCTTCATCATTGTTTTATTCCTTTCCATCCATCAATATTTTGGCTTTAAATTGGTATAAGAAGTTTTGGAATTCAAGTGTTGGATGAACTGTTCATCAAAAATGAAAATTTCATAGTCATCTATCCTTTCATTAGCCACTACATACTTTGGTGGTTCAATAATGATCTCATTTATTTCATTTTCATCTGTAACTTTAGCAGGGACTTCATCATCCCTTTTGTGAGCATGAGAATCAACAGATAAATGATCAAGAGGAATATCCTCTTTGTGTTCAGCAAGTTTTTGTAATATCACTTTATCACACATTGCTTTAAAGATCTCTCCTAAATGTTCTAACATTTTTTCAGCCTTAGCCACAGGATCCTCAATCTTTTTGAATATTTATGAATATATTTTATTCCCGAAAACCTTCTACCTATAATAATTTAGGACTTTGTCATACAATTCTTTCTTTTATGCCGCCTCTCTCCTTTCCAAGTTCCTGGTAAGATCTTCTATCAATGG
Source organism: Thuja plicata (assembly GCA_018584345.1). Lineage (NCBI taxonomy): Eukaryota > Viridiplantae > Streptophyta > Pinopsida > Cupressales > Cupressaceae > Thuja > Thuja plicata. Next base: position 4,275,644 of record MU226788.1, read on the forward strand.
GACATGTTCACCTCCTTTGAATCCTTGCACGCTTCTTTCTTTCTGAATGTATCCCTCTGGGTCAAAGTTAACCCTGTATGCACCCTAAAATGGTCACCTAGACTTTGGGCCCCATTTATTATTTTATCATTTTATCAAATTTCTGAATCAATGCTTTGAAACATTTTCAATTCAAATCAATTTCCTTGATCAAATTGTAATTAATTCAATTATTCAATTATTTCAATATTTCCTAAGGTTTGATCATTTTTATCTAATTAAAAGATTTAATCTCTCTTTTAATTAAATAAAAATCCTCTTATTTAATTAAAAGATTTAATTTCCCTTTTAATTAAATTCCTCTTATTTAATTAAATTCAATTCCTCCCATTTAATTAAATAAAATTCTTCAAATTTATTTAATTGATAGAAAACCTCTCTTTTAATTAAATAAATAAAAAATCCCACTTAAAGCACTTTATTTGTTGAAAAAGGAAATAAATTAAATGAAAAAGTAAATAAAATCCCTTTTTCCTCACATCTTTGTAAGTGGTGGGTTTTTTGCCTCTTAATCGTAGCCTTTGATTTTTGCCTCTTAATCTCAATCGTTCACTTTTCTTTAAAAGGAGACCTCTCCTCATTTTCATATTAGGTTTTCATAATATTGTTATGCTGCAGGTTTGGA
>MU226789.1:0-13137 GCA_018584345.1 Thuja plicata
AAAATTGCTGAAAAGATTGAAGAATCTGTGGAGACTCGCACTTTTTACCCACAAATTAATCTAAATCATTGACTTGTTGACGCGAACGCAGTTTAAGAAGAACATTTCCCACCAAAAAAATAACACAAACCAAACTGCATTTCCCATACCTGTTAACACAGCAGACAGCCGAACGAACAACAAAACACGCACGCCACCAAACCCTTGCGCAATAAAATGTGAATATCTACGGCTCCGAAAATGGGGTTTTCATTCCAAAAACATGTTTTTGCCCGGACCCGACGGGAATACTAAATTTGCTTTATTTCACCACATAACCGTGGATTCGAAAGTGATTCCACCTCCTGAGGTGGAATTGCGAAATCCACTTTTTCAGCTAAATGGGGATTTCGAAATCCACATTCTCATTCTTACAGAGGGCATCCAAACAGGGAATTGCACCCCATAACCGGGTTATGCCGCCCATAACCTGGTTATGGGGTGCAACCAAACGGGCCCTTATAGAACTCTAGTCAGAGCCCGATAGGAAGGATGGAACTTCAAAAGAAAGAAGCAATGACGGTGGATTTCAATGATACTTCCCATTGTCTTATCGATGGACGGTTGTCAGCACAACTTGTGCGGTCAGTGAAGTGTTGGAGTACTTTATCGAAGTCGTGCCTTTCTTCGATAGGATGTTATCGATAATTTTTTTGCTCTATTTATTCAATGTGATATTTTCAACAGGGTTTTGTATCCTATGTTGGGGATTTTGATGAAACAGAAGGTTTATCACATTGATTATTTTGCAGTTGCATCTAGCGACCCTTCTGAACTTCAAGTGGTGTCATTATTATTATATGCTTTTGGTCATTTCTATCAGCTTCCCATGCCCATTTATTGTTACATATGGTCTTCTAGCTCATATTTCTACGACACGAAGGACATTATTTATTGAAGGGGCGTTTATGTGGCCTCTTTCTATCACTTCTAGATTCAATACTTCACACATAGATCAGATATCTTTGGTCTGATCTGATTTCATTATTTTGCAACTCAACCCTTGATCAAGGTTTGAACCTGAAGTAACTGATGCAACTCAGAGTTATGCCTGAACTGTTTAAAAGGCAATCTTGTACATTTTTGTGAGGATCTTCTTTTGTTTATGTTACAGAGTTATCCTCTATAATTGTAATTTTATCTAGCCTTAAATTCAATAAAATTATTGTTGTTTGCCAATTCCTAATCCAAGTATCTCTTGTAGATTTTTAACTTATTATTTGGATGTATTTCATCATCTACAACACTGTATGAGTGTGTTAATCTAGGCTGATCAATCTCATTTATGCAATACTTGTGTCCCAGGTTATAAGGTTGTATCAATTCTTAACCTTCATAATGAGATAAGGTTTATAAATAAAGGGAGTGGTGTGGTTTTTGATCCTTATTGAATTTTAAGACCAGTTGTAGGAAACAGAAGATCAAATTTTCAATCTTGGTGTATCACCCCTTTCCCTTTCTACATATCCTTCTCCATTTTCCCTAAAAATCTTAATTTTAGGTGCATCCTGGTTGGAACAAAGTTGGCCTTCTCCAGAGACACAACCTCACATTTTAAGTCCCACACTTGGGAGGTTATTTTTATGTTTCACAAGGTTGTTTAGGTCATTCACACTCACCTAAACAAGGGTGAAAAAATTTGTGACAACAATAACCAACAATAGTAAAGGTAGAGGCTCTCTCAGGGTTCTTCTCATAGGTAGGGTTTAGGAAGTCACCAGTTAGGAAATCATGGTGGTTAGTATCCCGGAGATAGACCTTGTAGGATTAAGGTAATTAGGAGTACACCTCAAGGTGGTTAGCAGAGGTAGTTTCTTTCAATCAAGTATACCTTTTGCAAGTTGCATTTATGGTAGGAGAGGGTGTTTCTCTTGTGGCCAGTAGGGTCACATGAATTTCCATTTCCCTCATAGACTAGTTCAATATATAGCTAGAGATTTACTACTTCAAAACCTACACTAGTGGATGCAAGTAGGTCCCATAGAATATTTTTGATGGTTGATAATCTCCAGGTTGAGAACCTAGGAATTGTGGTGGAGACTATAAGTGCATTGCATTGTATTTCTACCTCTATGTTATTTAATTTTGGTGCTTCAGGTTCCTTTATTTACCCCTTTCTTATGAAGAAACATGGGCTAGTGGCAGCAAGGCAGATTTATAGTTTCCATATAAATTTAGTTGCATGTTCTAAGGTGGTAGTAGACCCTCTAGTTCATACTTGTGTTTTGGATTATCTTCACCACCACCGTTGATTTTTGCATCCTACCCTTGGGGTCCTATGGATTTGTTTAGGTATGGACTAGTTAAATTCTCACCAAGCTTGTATAGATTTATGATGTAAGTTGGTACAATGTTTGGATGATGTAGGTGTGCATGTTGAGTCTGAGAGAGCTCACATGGAAAGATTTGTAGGTTATTCCTTAAAGTCGGATGAACTTTTGTGATACCTTGGTCATATTTGTGTACTTGTTTCAAGTGAGCTTCATTGTTGGTGTTGTAAGAGGCATATCTTGTGTTGTATTTGATGAATCTTAGCATCAACAAGATGCATGTCAACATTAGATATGTATACTACTATAAAGGATGAGGTGTGATGTTGCTAATTTTTTAGCTAGATGCCTTGAGTGTGAGAGGGTGAAGGTAGAACATGAACATATAGAAGGTCTTTTGTAGCCACATTCCATTCCCAAGTGGAAATGGGACACTATATCCATTGATTTTATCATTAGAGTACCGATGTCATTACATCATCGTGATATTATTATAGTTACTATGGACAATTTTTTCAAGGTGGTTCACTTTTCCCCTATGAGATTCTCTTATACAATTGCATCAATAACATGTGTGTTCATGGAGGCCATAGTTTGGTTGCATGGGATACCTTCAAAAATCATATAGATAATAGAGATCCAGTGTTCACTTCAATATTTTGGACTTCCATTCAACATGCATTAGATGCTCAACTTACTTTTAGATCTACATACCACCTTGAGACTGATGGCTAGATGGCACAAGTGAATCAAGTTCTTGAGGATATGCTTTGTATGTATGTAATGGGTCAGTAGATGAAATAGGAGGACTAATTGTACCTAGTAGAGTTTTCCTATAATAATGGGTACCATAGTTCTTTTGGAATGTATCCTTTTTAGACCTTGTATGATCGACCATGTCATACACCTTTGAGTTGGGTTGTTTGGAGGATCATGTTGTTTTGGGTTTCAAGATGATTTAGGATATGGAGCATCAATTTTTTTGTATTAGAGATCATTTGGTTACTACTCAGGATCAGTATAATAAGTATGTTTATGCCTATATCTTGGATCGGCGCTTCTTGGTGGGTGGTCGTGTGTTTTTGCAAGTTCGGTCATGGAAAGGCCCCATCCATTATGAGAAAAGCTCTAAGTTAGCACAAAAATATGTTAGGAAATTTGAGATTTTAGAGAGGATAAATCATGTCCCCTCCTTCCTGGCATTTCCACCTAGACTATCTTTCATCCATTATGTTTTCCATGTTTTCTATTTTCTATGTTTCTGTGCTTACAAAGTATATTCCCGATGTGGCCCATGTACTTGATTGGGGTGCTTTACATGTAAAGGATGGGAATATCTCTTTAGAGCCCATCCACATTCTACAACATCAGAGGCTGACCCTTAGGGGTCAAGAAGTTGAGTAGGTAAGGGTCCAATGGAGCAATGAGACATCATCTACTTGGAGGGTGCTTCACGGTTGAGAGATTTGTACCCGTAGCTTTTTGTCGACGTCCAATAGTAATCCCAGTCCTAAGGGGGAGGATGTAGTGCCTCCCATGGTTGCATTATGTCCTTATTTATTTTTATTTGAAATAGATGCCGCTATGTGATTATGTGATTGTTTTTATATTATTCATTTGTATTGGAACTTATGTGATGCACCCACTTATAGTAATATTCTTTTGATCATGTAGATATCACCGCTAATGTGGATAGTATCTTATACTTATGATTTTTTTGATGAGCATATATTCATGATGACTCTATGATGATGTGACATGATGTTACATAATGATATCTAGTTTATATTATATATGGGGATATCGTTTATATTGATCTTGGTTGATTTCATGGTTGATACACTGATGATGAGTTAGTGGTTAATGAGGTATTGTTGGTTAGATCATACTTTGATATTATCTGGTTAGAGGATTTGATATATGCTCATTATTAGCATAAATGTGACTTAAATGCATAGATTAAATAAAATAATTATTATGACATTTTAACATATGATTAAATATAAAATGTATGATTTCTTAGCATTCGAATACATAAGAATTATGACAACATTAAAATGCCCCTTCATTAGTTTCAATTCTAAATTCTTTGTATATGTGCTTTGGCTATTTTATATGTATGACTAGCTACACTTGATGTGTTTATGTTGTAGTGATGGAAGGTACATGACATTGACTCCACTTGGTTTCATAGGTTTGAATGTTTCTTGATCCCTGACAGTGGTTACAAGAGATAGCCACATTGGTTGTTCATGATACTTAGTCCTTAATCATTCTTGGTTGGAACAATGTATCTTTTTTTGCATTATCATACCTTTGGTTACTATGTAATTAAAGTACAGATTACCCTTGCATAAATTTTGGAAGACCACTAAATTGTTTGTGCATAGTCAAGTTATTCACAATTGGTCACAATTGAGTTATTTAAATTATTATGTTGTTTTAAACTATTTAAATGGTAATTTTATGTTGCTAGAAAATATGTCATATATCTTCCATTTATTTGGAATCAAATTAATTAAGTGTTGGGAGTTTTTTGGGGGATTTCAGTTATCTAATGATTTATTAAAATTTAAATGATTATATTTTAGCCTAATGACTTTTTGAAAAAGGCTTTTTATTTAAAAAGTGAGTTCATTATTCTCACCGAGCTTTTGTGAAATTGAAATTTTTCTCTCCAACCCTAATTGGAGAAATCCATTATTTTCTTATTGGGGGAGATTGTGTTGTTGGATTATAATGGGTATTGGCTCATTGGATTTGTGTCAGGATTTCTTTGTGTCTTTGTGTGGATGGAACTAGAAACTTATTGGTTTTTTGTGATGTTTTTTTATCAAAATTAGTAGCTTGACAAGGGTGTTGACCCTTACACAACCACAACCCAAAGGCAGAAAAAGTGTTCAACAACACACCAATAGAAAAAAATTTGGCAAATACCAAATACAAAAAATAAACATCACGCTAGCATAAAGGCTAGTAACCCACATCTAGAGTGGGAAGGCAACTCACCCACAACATGCGGAGAAGAATTTGAGCTTAAAGAACTATTTTTTCTACGTCATCAGACAATTGTCTAGGTGATGTTATCTTTTAGATCCCCACCACAAGGGGGGAAGCTAATGAAACTCTATTTGGAAAACTGTCAGAACAAGGGGTTGAGTATTGAGGACGTTGTACATTATTTTTCAAAGATGGGAGCAGAGAAAGAGTAGCATGAGAAGAAGGATTTTTAAAGGCCGATGGGGCTCCACCAGTAGCAGCATGAGTGGTATTCACATGGATGACCCAAACTATGATAGGAGCACCACACATATTTGTAGCAAGATCATCACCCAAATTTGCAACATGAGTTTCATCCTCATTATCAGCATGTGACTCTTCATCAAAGGAAGAATCAAAGACTGGAATAGTCAAATGTTCTTCTCTAGTGTATTTCCTTCAAGTGACAGTGCCTTCACGCCTTAGGAGAGAAAAATTTATAGCTAAGTGATCGGTAGAAAAATTTTGGTGGCATCGAAATGGGATGCCCTCATAATCCACCACTTGATTCCCTAACATGTCCCCCACCATGAGAACCACATCTCCAGGGAGAGGTGTGGAGATATCAATGTTCACCAAAATACGTGCAAAGGTAGAGATGCCCATAGTTTTTGTAGCCTCATCCGCCTTTATGAAACAACCAATAGAGTTGTCAATGGCCTCGTAACAGGAGTTCTCCCAAAAGTGAAGGGAGAGATTTGGGAGCCAAACCCACATTGGATGAAATTTAAGTTGTTCATTAAGAGTATTAAATGAAACTATCCAAAGTTTAGTTTAGAGAGAGTGATTCCCTAAACGCAGAGCTTGCTTAGCACCAAATCCAATTCTTTAGAAGAAGTAAAAAGATCAACAAAGTACCCCTTTGCACAAGAGAAAATATCAATATTACCAGGGACCATGGGTCTCCACGAATCTGTCACCCAATGATGAATATCTGGAAGAAAGGCCAAGAAATGGTGAATCTACAAAGTGTCCCAAAAAAATTGGTATAAATCCATATTTTCCACCACTTTTGGACCAAACACCACCATAGGGGATGTCTCAGCATAGGCATGATGTCGTGGTTTCTCCTTTGGAGGTGCATATTTAGAAACACAAGAAAAACTCTTTCCACCAACAGTAGTATACCCAGTACCAAGTCTCTGGGAGGGGTACCCATAAGACACAGATTCAACAAAAACCCAACCCCTAGAATTTTCAAGAATATTACCCCCTTTCAACAATGGGTTAGCACCCATTGCATCCAATGAATGTAGAATAGAAAGTCTTAAAACCATTGGATCCAAAACAACCATTGTTGCTTCACCCTATATAGGGACAACAAAAAGAACTCCAACATCGCTACATCACCAAGGATTGTAGTCACAAGAACATCATGGAAGTTATTGGGCACATAATCATTGGTGATGTTGTAGGGCACAGACGCTTTGGGGCTGAAGGATTTTTCCTAGAGCACAAATAAATTTGGAGCTAGTAGGATTTCATCGCAAGTAGCCCCAACACCTTGTGCCTCTATTGGAAGCCCAAATATACGCCCAAGCAATGCTCCAATGATCAAGTTTACTAGGTGGGAGACGGTAATAGATGATATGTTCTTATAAATATATATGTTGTTCATATTTTATGATGTTGTACACTTGGGAAGCAATGGCTTTCCCTATAGTTGTGAAATTTCAAGTTTGCATTTTGGGAATTTTTGGAGTTCCATCAATGGTGATGGTCCCCAAAACTAGTTTCTAGCCTTGAATGAAATTTTTTGAAAATTTGTAATTGATATTTGTTATGACTTGATCAAATGTGGGATGTTGCTTTTATTTATGATATTTTCATGTGAAGATCATTGGGATCCAAACTCTCAATTTTGTGACAGATTGAGCATGCTTGTGCATGATTGCCCTTTATTGCTTGAGAATCAATCCTCTTTGGATTTTATGCTTTTGTGAGCTTCAATATTGTCTTATGTTGTGAAATGTAATTGGGACAATCTAGGTATTTTTTTCTCTTGGCTATGATGTCAATTGTGTGTGTGTGTGTGTGTGTGTGTGTGTGTGTGTGTTGCACATTTTCCTTTGTTTGCAAAGTGACTTATGTGATATTGTAGATATGGTATTTTGGAACATTGATATATTTTATATTGTTTTAGTTTTTTGAGATCTTGTTGAGATTTTCCCTCTTGGCATATTGGCCAACTAAGATAATGTATCGCGCGATCATTTTGGGATCCACCCTCTTAGTGAAGACCAATTGAGTAAACCATGTAAATGGTGATATTATGATCTTTATAGTGAAAATATGATATTATGATCTTTGTAGTGATATTAAGATATTATCAATAAGTTATAATAAGTGAAAAAATAATGAACTAATGGATCAAACATTGATCAAGATAAGCGAAATCCCCAAGCATGCCATGAGCGCTATCATGAGGCCATGAGTGACTTGAGATAGAAATTTGCAAATGTAGGGGCATGTGGTAGTGATTCTTTATGTGTGACATTATCATATGTATGAGAGAATGATCGATGTTGAAGAGTAGTGTGGTATTTGTTGGCATGTCTAATGACATTCCCTATGCTTGGTACTCTAGCACCTAATTCCTAGTAGTCTAAGTAGCACTTTTAGATATTGGTTGCTTGAGCACATTCAATATTGCACTATGGTTTATGTTTCTTCATTTTGAGTGTTGATCCATATTTTCTCTTATGTGAGCCTTTGATTTATCTACACTCTCTATGCTTTAACTAGCATGAGTATATTGATGGAAACATGGTAGCAGAGAACTAAGAGGGGGGGTGAATCAGTTGTCCCAAATATTCACAAATTAAACAAAACTTTAATATCAACTTTAAATATGATAAATAAACAATGAAGCACAAAACTAAAATACATCAAGAACACATAACACCAAGATTTTTATCGTTGAAACCCGGTCAAGAGAAAAACCACACTGGAGATGAACCCCCAAGATGATGTACTATGTTAAAATCATTATACCCTATTAGGAATATTACAATAGGAATGTGAATGCATTCAAGCACACTTCCTAGACCTCACTACTCAAATACAAAAGAATTTTTGTCCTGGGAAGGCTCACTGCCTTACAAATATATGGACAAAAATCCACAGATCATGAACTCTATATTAGCATCTTCAACATGTCTGGATCAGTTCCATTGAAATACAGATTTCTATTCCACGCCAAATCTCTACCTTTATTCACACATCTTTGTCTTGTCTATTCATTCATACACTCTAGAACCCGATCCACAAATGAATACAATTAAATTTATACAAATCATCAACCTTGGAAGAATCGACAAGATCGGCTAAACTCTCACCACCTAAATACAAAAATATAGCCATACATGATACAATTTCAAATGTGAACCAATGAATTTTGGCTAAGACATAACATGGATCAATAACACCATCCTCTAACACACTAAGCATCCAATAATCACACCTCGAACATCTGCAACACGCTACAATACCAAGTCGGCCAAGAACATGAAGAATACGAACCACCAACCGATAATCACCAAATGCAATCACCTCGATCAATTCAAACTAGCAACACAACAAGAGCACGGTCTAGAAACATCCACAAGCATCATGGAATTCCAAAACAACATCCACATTAACTCAAATCACTCAAATCGTCAAAATCATCATTTTGAACCTCAAGAACACCAACAGTAACCTTTGTCAATCAAGAAAAATAGCTTGTGAATCTCCAAATCATGAACGAATTTAGTTGAGGACACACATCAATGTCTCAAACACGCTACATAGATCCACATAAGAAAATATTGCAATGTGGAGCACTACCAATTCAAACATTGTCACATTGTCACCTCTGAACATGCATTATAATGTGAGCATGTTACAATTCTCGCATTATACCTTGTATTAGACCAAAAAGTGGTATGGACATGTTTTGGTCCCACATATTTTTATGCTTACCCTTAGTTTATATATACTACATTTTTGGCAAAACATAATGTAATGTGAATTCCCAAGCATTTTTGTATTCTCTTTCAAAGAAAGAAATTGAAATAAGAAGGCAGATTATATCTATTTGTATGGACTGGTCTGAATGAAGAATTGATTATTGATTGATAATTTTTTTGTGTAAATGAGTGCATATTCCCCAAGAAATGGACCAATTTAGGTATATTAACATTTTGTTATTAGTTATAAGTCAAGTTTTTCAATAGTTCATCAAATAACCACATATCAGTATCAATTGTAGAACTTGTAGCTGAATTTACATCCAACCATAGCCATAACTCTATATTAGAAGTTGTAGTAGAATTCTTTAGATTTTAAGTTACTTTCTAGCTCAGCAATATCTATTCAATTATTTCCTTACTATAGTCAACATGCTAGGAATTCTAGAACTCCTTGGTTGTACATTAAGTATTAAATCATCTCAGGAACACATTTTCGTCCATATTTAAATATAACCTTTCATAACTAATAATTTGTAGTAGCCCTCATTTTGGTAGCCTTGAGATGTGGATCTAATCAACCTTGAGGAAACTTGGATCTAAATTAATGAAAATTTTGGAGTTTGTTTGTGTTGTGAATACCCATAAGCTCATGACTTAATGCTTTCATTTAATTTTATATTTTTTGTAATTTGATATTTGTGTATGGATTAAATGTGATTATAATATTAGGATGTTGTACTACATTGAGTTATATGTTTAAATGATGATGTACCTTGTTGGGTGTTTATCATATGGTATGTTTTGGCAAATATATCATTTGAGGGGGTACCCTTGACATGTGTGTGGAGTATTTACCGATACAAGGTACTTTTTCGCCTAACTTCATAGGTTTGAGTTGTATTCAGATAATGGTCATTTCAAAGATGTAACACCAGTATCTTTATTGTATTATCCAATCGTATGACAATTTTGAAGTTTGTTTGTTTAAAAAGTAAGCCTTGTGGTTTTATATTATAGATTGAAATGTTAGATATTAATTATAAATATTATAAATTTTGAATTTTAAATACGAACCGTTAATTATTAAAATTGAATGTTGTTGATTCCCTTTTATCAACTAATATGAATTTAAATGTTAACATACAATGTATTGATTTGTGTACATAGAAATCTGAGAACACAGCCCTCCTAATTAAGAAATTCAGTGAAGGTTTTTCCAAATTCCAGAAAGGGAAAAAAAATCTTAGAATAACTTACAATAACATTAGGTCGAACTCGTAAGTTTCAACACTAGAATCTTACTTTCGAAAATTTGTACGTATAAAAATATGAAATTAACAACGAATGCAACAATTTTCAAAATTTTAAATTATGTTCTGATTACAGCGGTGATGCTTCCGTTACCAATCTACACATTTTCTATATCACACTCACTCTCTCCACTATCTCGATACTCCCACACGTCACATGATATTTTGTACATCCATCCATCCATCAAATTCCCAATTCCTTTCCCTTTCACACTCGCATTCATCTGATGTGGATGTCGGCGATGTCTTGTTATTCTGATTTTTAAAAACAAAAGAATCTAAATAATTCTAGTTTCCAGTAACGCAAAGTTAAGAGCATCTTTCCATCTTTCGACTGCTATAAATAGGTCCCCTGTGTTACCTGTATTCCATCAATTTCTAGTGCCCAAAACCACCAAGATTGATCGAGCAATAGGGATTTTGGGATATATAGATCTTACTGTATTGTTAATTCTTGATCCAGGATTCCAATATGGCCGCTGTTGAGGTAGATTCATCAATTCATATGAATCAATCATATATGAATCAGTATTGAGGGATGTAAGTTAATATATGTTCTGATCGATTTGTGCAGGTTTCTGCCATGCCCGCTGAAGTGAGCCCTGCAACTGAACAAGCGCTTGTTAAGGCGGAGGCCCCAGCTGTTGTGGAGCAGACCCCAATGGAAGAAGAATCAGCCACCGTTCTGGAACAGGGTATATGTTGTTAATCCTTTTGGAGAATTATAATCATATTTCAGACATTTTCAATACGAAAATCAGTTTACAATTGGTATTTCTAATCCTTTTAATTGCTAGTTTAAGGAATGTTTGGACACCCACTGTGCGAGATTTTTTATGGATGTTTTTATTTATTTATTTTCATTCCTTATCCTGATCATAAACCCCCAGAGTGATCAAAGAACGAAATTAAAACAGGGGATTTTTTTTATTTGTTTTTTTTTTCATTCTTTATCCTGATCATAAACCACCAGAGTGATTCAAAACGTTAATAAGAAAATTAGCATACCCAGAAGCTCTTCTTCCATATTCATCAACTATAGAAACTTAAGAATATATTGTCGTACTCTTGTAAAGCAGAGGCTGTGGAGAAAACAATTGAAGAAACCCCTGCTGCAGAGGAGGTCAAGGCAGAGAAAGAAAACCTTGCAACAGACGTGGAGATTCCAGCAGAGGAAGCAAAAGAAGAACACTCTGCTAAAGAAGAAGAAGAGAAGGAGGTTGCCAAGGAAGTAACAGAGGAGAAAGAGGAAACACCTGCTGCTCCTACAGAAGTTGTGGAGAAAGAAGAATCCCCTGCTGCTGCTGCTGCTGAAACTCCTGTGGAGGAAGAGACCCCTGCAGAGGAAGTATAATGATGATGGTGGTGGTAGATTAATAAGGGATTTGCATGTAAGAGATCTATAGAATAGATCATATCAGATAATCAGGTAAGGTGATGTTTATAACAGATGTTTTAGGTGGGTGATATAATTAGATCAAGTTTATAAGCCACAGTTGGAGGATTCAACTTCAGCTTCAGTTTCAGGGTGATTGAGCAAACAAAGGTGTTCTTTGCCCATCTCGATCCGTCCTACTTTGGCTTGAGTTTAAAGAGAAACCAATAGCATTTGTATTTAGATCTGATCATAGCTTAATATCCAATTTGCTTTCAACATTTCTTTGACCACTGTCTGAATGTTTTTAAGGTTTCAGTCTTCTCTGTTTAGTTTCCGATTTCATAATTATGGCAATTGAAGTGATGAAAAGTTGGATTGCAAGTAATAATTAAAATATAGGAATCCAAAGCAGTGAGGATGCAAAATAATTTACCCATGGAATTCTACGTTGCGATGTCTAAACAAGGAAATATTGTGAGATTTGATTCTCAAATAAATTTGGAATAAACATTTTAATAAGATCTTTAGAGTTGTAACTGTAAAGTGGATGCTAGAAGAAACAAAAGGTTATGATTAATTTTAACAATGTTTAAAATTATAGGTACCATTTTTTCTCTTTGTTATAGAGGAAGATGTAAATGTCACTTCAATTACTATTATAAATATGGGTTAGTATATATACTAAAATATTTTTTAAGTTTACAAATTTATTTACTAGCACTTGCATCTATATGAGGTGCAAGGATGCGCCGATAGGTGTTTGATTTGAAAACATATTTGAAGCTTTACGTAATAAAAGTAGGTGTATAAAAAATAAATCTGGAAGCATGTATCAATATTGTAGAAGACAGTCTTGTACATAGTAGTATTCATTTGATTGACCTAATTGGATTATGATACACTGTAGTTATCATCCCTACCCGAAAAAATACACCCACATCATCTCCACCTCTAGCAATCAAGTCAAAACTCTCTTCTTCCCCCACAGTTAATCTCAATCTCCTAGAGTCTTGTTTGTGAATTGTCAAAAACAAAGGACTCCATTAATAAAATTAGTAGAGAACCATAACAAAATCAATAATTATGGTTTGGTGAATTCAAGGAAAAAAAATTGATGCAAGCTTATAATGAATTTCTTCATCATCCAA
>MU226789.1:44819-78519 GCA_018584345.1 Thuja plicata
TGCCTATGAGTTCCTTTCAAGGAGAGGACTAAGTTTCATAAGCAATTTCAGAGAGCAAAGCATTTTGTAAGGATTTGATGCAGTGATATGAATCTAAGAGGATAGTTTGTAAGGCATTCTATCTCAATTGCATGTAGTTTGTAAGGCACTCTATAATATCTTCATTAGTTTATCGCTGTTGTCTCATGTTTTCATTGACTCTTTGCCCAAGGATAGGCACTGGTTAGGGTTTATTATTCAGTTTTTATTCGATCATCAAACATAAAACAAATATTCAAGTATATCTTTGTCACTAAGTGCATACCTATTGAAAAGGGATTGTGTTAAAGTAATATAGTTCATATTGATGATTACTTAGAGAGTGAATCAAAAGGTTAGCCTTCCTTGAGTTTAAACTCATAAAAAGAAGAAGGATACACATCCTTATGCCACTGTTATTTGTTATTACAGTCATAGTATTTCCTGTCAAACTCTGTTTTAGATTGTTTCCAGTCATTTGAAGAGTGGTATCTTATTGATATAATCAGAAATATAATAACATAACAGTGAAGACCCAATCCACCATTTGAAGTTTACTTGAAACACAGTGAACTATCTAGGTAATACCTTCCTGAGTCTATGGAGCTCAAAAACAAAGAAGGATATTATCCAATCCTTAGCAATTAGCCTTTCTCTTGCCTAAACGAGTTTGCATTCAAGTATACTCAGTATACTGTCATTTTAAGGTTGTGGTTCAAGAAAAAGTGCTAACAAATTGGTGACTCTGCTGGGGAAGTAAGATGCAAAATCTTGTTGAAGAAATCAGAATCCCTGGTATTATTTTTAAAAAGGTTAAATCAGAATCAGTTGAGTTTGCACATCCAAGTACGCCAACAAATTGGCGACTCTACTATGGACAAATAAAAGGACAGCAAGTTTAAGATGTTTAATTCCTTCCTTTGCTGAATCAACCCAGAGTCTGGTCATGGAGTCATGTGTTACAAGAAAGAAAGGATATAATCCTTATGTTTTATAAAAGGAGCCAAGTCTGTCTGTTGTTTTCTGCAAAAGTGTTTGAAAGTTGCAAGTTTTTTTCAATAGAATTTCCACCCAATCTCACTACTGGTGAGTGGCGACTCTGAACTTTGATTTGCACCAGTGTGCATGTTAAAGAAAGATTACAAAGAAGGTAATTTGCAGTGACAATGACTGCAAATATTTTACATGTTTTGTAAGCTGATTTGAAGGAGTTCCCAAAGCACATATTTTGCAACAGCTCAAGTACATCCAGGTATTTTAAAAAAATTTAATAGTTTTCCTTATCAAGTGATTGCAGCACTAAAGAAAAAAGGAATAAGGTGTAAAAGAATTTTACATGTTTCAAGTTTTACTTGCATTTTTGCAAAATTTGAAGGAAATGTGTAAGAGTGGTAGTTTGTAATCTTTTTCAACTGCTAAGATGTCATATTCTTATGATTGGAGGGGTAGTAATTTGTTTGGGGTAATCAGTTTTGAAGGTATCCCCGGATACCCAAACCATATTCCATCAAGGGTTAGGGAATGTTTACCAAAGTTTACTGGTTGTCATGAACAGTCAGCTGAAGAACATTTAGAAAAATTTGCTGATTTGGTAGACAATCATAATATCTCACATGAGGATATATTGATGAAACTCTTTGTAATATCCTTAGTTGATATTGCAAGAGACTGGTTTAAAGACCTACCTCATGGATCAATAGAATCCATGGAAGCATTAGAGACTTCTTTTATTAAAAGATTTAGTGATTTTGAGCAGCTTAGTGATATAGAGCAATACAATGAAGAAGAGCACAGTGATGAACATGACATATATGAATTAAAAGATCCTATATCAGAAGTTGATCTTATCAAAGCAGAGACAGATATGTTGAGACAAAGACTTCAAGAAAAGGTGGTATTACTTTTACAAGGACACATGAATAGAGAGGAAGGTGAATCACCAAATGATTTTTTCATAAGATTCACTAATAAGCTACAAGGTTATGGTATCATTTTTTGCCCTCAGGAGTATGTATGGGTTGAGTTATTTGTCAAGATTTGTTTTCCCCATACATGCAATTTACAAATTTCTTGGAGGGCAGATTTTTTTCAGCAAGTTATAGAATGGATAAAAGGTTTAGAAAATGTTTCTTCTAAAGATATATCTGATGTTGAAAGCAATGATAGTGAATCTGAAAATTCTGAGATTATTGAAGATGCTGATGATAAATTTGACAGTGAATCTGAATTTAATGATATTCAAAGTGATAAAGATGAATATATGTTTAGTGATGATGAAGAGTCTACTGTTGGTGAAGATATTGCTGACTATAATATTGATATAAAGCTTTATGAACAGCAAGACGAAGAGAAAGATATATGCAACCAGAAAGATAATAGTTATGATGCAGACATGAGTGTTTGTAGTGAGGATCTTACACAAAGTGATATATTTTCAAAGGTTTCATTACAAGACTCCAACAATGAAGAAATTTGCAGCATCATGCAAGAAGACAGTAAGGAGATAAATGAAGAAGATGACTGTTGTTCCCTTCACAGTGAACAAATTGTAGAGATTTTATCTTTTGAGTATCTCAGATATTCAGGAAATAAAATCTTTGAACTTTCATGTCTAACACATATTGATTTTGACAAGGAAAATGAATCACTACATTCTGATTTCGACACATGTGATACTGTTTCTTCTTGCACTCCTTCATTAGGCTACAATAAAATTCAGTTTGATTTATCAGATGATGAGGTTTTCAGTATGGTTTTAGATTCAGTAGATGTGGAAATTCCAAGTATTGAAGGTGATCCTATTTTTGATAAAGAGGTTATTGCTCCATGTCCTAATTTTGCTGATCATATACAAAGTGATGAATCTTTACAGATTTTGCATAAAGATCAAGGTATGTTATTTTTTGAGAGGCAAATGATGGATGTGAATGGACCTAATGATGCTTGCCAAAACAATGTGACAGAGATTGAGTATCCCTCCTTTTAGTTGGATAATTTGTTGTCATATGATGAGTTGATACAAGATGACAGTGGATTGGATCAGACAATTAAGAGTGGCACTATTATCATATTTTTGAAACATGGGGCAGAGAGCTTTATGTTTGACAAAGGTAAGAGTTGATCTCAGTTGTGGGGCTTTGGGCCTTTTGAAGATAATATACATATTGTACAGTCACTTTCCCTTTTAGTTGTGTGTTTGCTTTCAGTAAGAGGTTTCCCCCATTTTTGGGAAGAGAAAAATTTTAAGAGGTGAAGATGTTAGAGGAAAGAGAAAAGAGATAAAATCTGGTTTGTAGTTTTGGGGTGGTTTTCTACTCTAGAGATCTGTGGTTCTCGGTATAAACTTGCATTTAACCATCCTCAGTCAGAGCCACTGTTGATACTCTCAAATTTGGAACAAATTTGGAGTGACCATGTTAAAATTTTCAGATAAGCTAAGTAAGTACCCTTTAAAAACTTTGGTAAGAAGGCTCAGTTAGAATGCTTGAAAAGGATGCCCAGATGATTTTCATGAGGTACAGATTGGGAAAAGGCTTCAATGCCTTTCATTTGACATATACAGTGGGTTCCAGCTCCTAAATTTCAATTTTGACATGTTTAGGGAGTAGTCATTTTGAGGGGATCACCTAATTTTGCATGTTGCTAAGTGTCATTTTGCTGTCCAGAGCGTACTTTGCTTCTGAATATCTTGCACCCTGTTGAGTTTTATAAGCCATCACTTTTGGAATGTGTTTCATGCATATCAGAGAGCTTATGTTTCAGATCTCAGATCATTACCAATCCATTTGATAGGTTTTCATACTTCCCAAAGTTGTTTGCTCAAGAACTGTTTGCATTTGTGTTCTGCCTAGAAATCTGAATAGCCCATTTTGATAGGTTATAACTTTTGACTAGTTGATTCAATTGAGAAAGTTCCTTTTCTACTGTGTTCCAGTGGTCACACAATCCATATTTTTGAGTTTGCAGATCCCTGCGAAATCAGACGACAAGTTTTTTAGAACCATTCCATTGGTGAATAATTCTGATTTTCTGAGTTTTCAAGTGCAGAATTGCTAAGTTGTCCAGTTTGAGGTCTTGAGAATTTATACCCGGGTGAACATTTTGGATAATTGAGTTGTCCCTCATATTGTAAACATGACAGTGCACCTATTTCAAGATTTATAGATTTTTTCCAATCCATTTATCCACTTTGCCAGAGCCTTTCCATTTCTGATTTATTAAAAGTTTCACTGAAAATGCAGAATTCAGAATTAAATGACCTACTTTGTGGTTTCCCTGTTTGCACCCGGTTCGAGGTCAAGTGTAATTGAAACTTGATCTGCATTGTAGACCTAGGAATCAACTCCTTTGAAGATTTTTAGATTTTGACCAATCCGGTTGATTACATCTCCATGTTAATCCTAGATTCAGTTTCTACTTTTTCATTGTGGTAAAAACCAGAAAAGTGTTTGGATGCTATTTTTGCAATTTGGTATAAGTTGAATGGTTTGTTTTCAGAAAAAGGTAACTGAGGTTTTCCATTATACATATGACATTCAATCAGGCTCCAAAGGTTGAAATTCTGAAAGATCTTTTTGATGGGTCTGCAAGTTCAGTTTCAGAGGCAGTTTATTCACTTTGCAGTGCAGAATGGAATCAAAATTGTTGAATGGTCATTTTAGGGAAATGATAACTTTTTGTTTGAATGTTATTATCAAGATCCGATTGTGGGACTATTTTCATTGCATGTGAGTGTACTATCTGACTTGATGGTGAAGTTTCAGAATGTGATTTAGTGATTTTGCAATAAATGATCCAGATGAGGTTTATGGTGTTTCGACATTATCATTTCCACTGCTTTCTGGAAGTGCTAGGCTTGATCAGTTGCATATTGTATCGGAGGATGAATTGGAAGAAGCCCTCTTGCATGCATTGTTATTGTAGATGAATGAATCTTTTTGCTGAGTGCCAGAGTCAGATTGTTTGTTTCAATCAGTTTTTATGGCCTGTTCCGGAGGCCAGTTCCCATTAATGTGATCAATCAGCATAAATGTTAAAATGATTGTAAAGGTCACCAGTTTGTTCTTTATGGTCAAAAATTTTAGAATGTGAAACCCTGGACATGAGGCATTGGGTGCAATGCAACTTCCAAATAATGCAAAATGACAATCAATCTAATCCATCCGGATAGCTTCTATTCAACATTCTGTTGGAAGGTCCACATGTCAGAATTGTTTTTCAATGACAGTTGCATTCTCATAAGGATAGCTTAAAGTTACAATATCAAAAGAACTTTCTAAATATCTTCTATGTTCTAAATGGATGACCACACCATTCTACATGAGTATCCATTAAGCCATGAACAAAGGGGATATGGCCAATATACATGCAATTTCGAAATTGACTGGAAGCCTACTTGATTGATCAGCACAGCCAATTGGCATGTTTACACTAAAGATAAACTCCAGCGCATCATTTATAAGGGAAAATCAAGTTTTTTTTTTTATTCACCATTGCGCAGACAATGAAGGAATGATAGTTCTGTTTCGAAAGTTTTAAATTAAAAGAGGACAAAGACCCCTATTACATAGAGGCTGCGTAGAAACATATTAGAGGGAATCTAATATTTAAAGATATAATTTGCAAACATTCTATGAAGAAGTTGCTGCCAGCGTGACATAATGAGGAAGAAGACCATGTCTTTTAAAGGTAAAACATCAATGCGAAGAGGTAATGGCAGCCAGGAAAGAAGAAAACTTACGCAGCATATTGGAGGGCATTTTAAACATAATAGATTGCAAACATTAAATAAGATGAATCAGCACGGATATGTCTATGGTTGTCAGTGTATTAAATTGAAGTTTTTTAACATAAAAACTAAGACAGAATGCCAGTTTCAACGCAGTATTTGGGCAATGTTTTAAAACATTTGGAAGTGGGCAAAGTGAAAATTGCAAATGTATAAACTTGCACAGCATATTGGGGAGGTTGCTGGCAATCAAAACCACAAAAATCAGTATGGTGTCATGCGCAGATAAGGAGGTTGAACATCAGTGCTTTTTTTTTATGGTTTTGAAATTATAAAACAAACCTTCATTGCATATGGGACTGTGATAGCACTTGGTAGAGGAATTGGAAATTTTTAAAGAACAATACCAAGCAGAAGGTAATAACCAAGCATTGCTTATTGCATATAGCTTCCTAGACAGAGAGATTGTGCAGAATCTAAAAAGTGAAGATCAGTAAATACAAATTGCAAAGGCATGAAACATTTTATACAAATCACCAGATGAATAATACATTGCACAGTTTATTGGAGAGGCTATGTAATATTTGAAATCCAAGACAAATTGCATAGCAATTGCTCACGCCAGAACCAGATGGAGAGCCCACTTAGCAAGGGAGGTTGTTTAAGATAT
Organism: Thuja plicata; assembly: GCA_018584345.1. Classification (NCBI taxonomy): domain Eukaryota; kingdom Viridiplantae; phylum Streptophyta; class Pinopsida; order Cupressales; family Cupressaceae; genus Thuja; species Thuja plicata. The sequence continues at coordinate 51,236 of MU226789.1, forward strand.
TTGTTTAAATGACTTGCAAAATACATTGCCAGCAACCTGCGATAGCATTTGGTGGAGTAACTTAAAGTTTGTGGAAGTTTTAAAGTAAAATCTGCAAATGTAACTCCATGGAGATGGGAATTTTGACCTCTTGAACAAGTCCATGGTCTCTATTTTCAAAGATATCAAGCCATTAGCAAGCATTTTACTCAGTAAAGTCCCAGAAAAATAGAAAATAGTGAAAATGAAATGTCCCACATTCGTTCTGCAGTGGCTGTTTTTAGTATTTATATACTAAAACACTATCTCTATAAGTAAATAAGAGAACCCAGAGGCTCTTGGTGGGCTCTTAGGGGATGGAAGAATGGATGCATGGGCAAACTCCTAGGTTTTAGGCTAAATTTCAAAAATGCCTTTGAAACAATGAAACCCACTATCCCACATTCATCCCACTAGCGAAAACTTAGATGTTTATATGCCAAAATGAAAACATGTTAATTTGAAGGAAGGTGAGGAGGCTATCCACGCGCGCGCCCAGTCATCTGACCACCTCGGTTTCCCTGCCTGAAAAGGAGGAAAACAAATTTTGACAAAAATGGACACTTGCCAATCTGTCGCAAAGTCACGAGAAGTTATCCGTCAAGGGAGATAACCATGGAGACTTGGTGACTGACCGTTAGCGGTTAGTCACGTAGTCGGGAGAAGCCAAGGATAAACCACTAAGACTTGGCGACTGACCGCTAGCGGTTAGTCGTGAAGTAGCCAGAAGGAGATGATGACTATCGTGATGAGGAGTTAGCCGGTTGTCGCATGGTCACCAGATAGAAATAAGCTGCCGGATGCTAGTCGCCAGGTCGGCCAAGGTTGACAGTTGAGTTGAAATTTGCTAGCGACTTGAAAACTAAGTGTGGTCACGTGGTCACCAGATGCGGATAAACTGTTAGATGTTTGTCGCATGGTCGCCGATTAAAGATGCTAAGCGGAAATTTATTCAGAGACAATGAGACTGTGGTTATCGCATGGTCACTGGATTTAACTGTAGTTAGGCAAAAAGTTCAGAGACTTGGAGACAAAGTGAGAAAGGCTAACCAGGGTTAAAGGCATAGTTTAAAGGCCAGTTTATAACAGCATGTGCCACATGTCAATATCTGGTGACTTTTGGGCTTAATAGGCAGAAAATAGGGTTTTCAAAGGAAATTTTAATGATATGCAAATTTTAAAGGGTAAAGTGCATAGTTTCCAAAAGTATTTTATTTCAAATATTAAGAGATGCATTCCGGGAAGATGTTGCAACACATGAAGATCAGATTTTTGCAGAGAAAAGAATCAAATTTGCACAAAGGGATGAGACAGAATGCACATTTATTTCATTTGAAATCAAATTTGTGAGAGCTTTCCGAAAGGTTTTGTGAGCAGATATTTTCTCATATTTCAAAGATATTTTGCAGATGGAATCAGATTGGATGGATTTCACAATGGAAGATGCTGGATATTTGCAAGGGATAAAATCAAATATTTTCTCAGACAGATGGAGTCAGTTATTAATAGAATATATCAGATATTTTGAAAATAAGGAATGAGTGCAAATTAAATTTGAGAGAAGGACAGGTGTTTTCTAGATAGAGTTTTAGGGTTTCTTCTCTTCTATATCTTTCTTTCTTTTTCTCAGTTGTAGGGGTTCCTCTCCTCTACTCTATTTTGGGGTTTTCCATGCAGGAGTTCAAGACATGTCCCAATGATGTTGAATATATTACTGTGATGTAAACTCCTCATCTTGTCTTAGTCTTTTAAGCTTCTTGTCTGGATATGTTATGACAGAATTTGTTAATGAAATACTGTGTATTTGCTCCTCTTTCATATTTTCTTGTCTCTTTATACTTTGTTTGTGCTCTAGTATGGTTTGTTTGTAAGGCATTCAAAACATACCTGCTATAAGATAGTGTGTCTAATTGCCTATGAGTTCCTTTCAAGGAGAGGACTAAGTTTCATAAGCAATTTCAGAGAGCAAAGCATTTTGTAAGGATTTGATGCAGTGATATGAATCTGAGAGGATAGTTTGTAAGGCATTCTATCTCAACAGCATGTAGTTTGTAAGGCACTCTACAGTATCTTCATTAGTTTATCTCAGTTGTCTCATGTTTTCATTGACTCTTTGCCCAAGGATAGGCACTGGTTAGGGTTTACTATTCCATTTTTATATGATCATCAAACATAAAACAAATATTCAAGTATTTCTTTTTCACTAAGTGCATACCTATTGAAAAGGGATTGTGTTAAAGTAATACATTTCATATTGATGATTCCTTAGAGAGTAAATCAAAAGGTTAGCCTTCCTTGAGTTTAAACTCATAAAAAGAAGAAAGATACACATCCTTATGCCAATATTATTTGTTATTACAGTCATAGTATTCCCTGTCAAGCTATGTTTCAAATTGTTTCCAGTCATTTGAAGAGTGGTATCTTATTGATATAATCAGAAATATAATAACATAACTGTGAAGACCCAATCCACCATTTGAAGTTTACTTGAAACACAGTGAACTATCTTGGTAATACCTACCTGAGTCTGTGGAGCTCAAAAATGAAGAACGATATTATCCAATCCTTAGCAATTAGCCTTTCTCTTGCCTAAAGGAGTTTGCATTCAAGTATAATCAGTATACTGTCATTTTAAGGTTGTGGTGCAAGAAAAAGTGCTAACAAATTGGCGACTCTACTAGGGAAGTAAGATGCAAAATCTTGTTGAAGAAATCAGAATCCCTGGTGTTACTTTTAAAAAGGTTAAATCAGAATCATCTTAGCTTTCCCATCCGAGTACGCCAACAAATTTGTGACTCTGCTGGGGACAAATAAAAGGACAACAAGTTTAAGATGTTTAATTCCTTTCTTTGTTGAATCAACCCAGAGTCTGGTCATAGAGTCATGTGTTACAAGAAAGAAAGGATATAATCCTTATGTTTTATAAAAGGAGCCAAGTCTGTCTGTTGTTTGCTGCAAAAGTGTTTGAAAGTTGCAAGTTTTTTCTGGTATAATTTCCACCCAATCTCACTATTGGTGAGTCGCGACTCTGAACTCTGATTTGCACCAGTGTGCATGTTAAAGAAAGATTACAAAGAAGGTAACTTGCAGTGACAATGACAGCAGATATTTTACATGTTTTCAAGCTAATTAGAAGGAGTTCCCAGAGCACATATTTTGCAACAGCTCAAGTACATCCAGGTATTTTACAAAGTTTTAATAGTTTTCCTTATCAAGTGATTGCAGCACTAAAGAAAAAATGAATAAGGTGTAAAAGAAGTTTACATGTTTCAAGTTTTACTTGCATTTTTGCAAAATTTGAAGGAAATGTGTAAGAGTGGCAGTTTGTAATCTTTTTCAACTGCTAAGATGTCATATTCTTATGATTGGAGGGGTAGTAATTTGTTTGGGGTAATCAGTTTTGAAGGTATCCCCAAATACCCAAACCATATTCCATCAAGGGTTAGGGAATGTTTACCAAAGTTCACTGGTTGTGATGAACAGTCAGCTGAAGAACATTTAGAAAAATTTGTTGATTTAATAGACAATCATAATATCTCACATGAGGATATATTAATGAAACTCTTTGTAATATCCTTAGTTGATATTGCAAGAGACTGATTTAAAGACCTACCTCATGGCTCAATAGAATCCATGGAAGCATTAGAGGCTTCTTTTATTAAAAGATTTAGTGATTTTGAGCAGCTTAGTGATATAGAGCAGTACAATGAAGAAGAGCACAGTGACGAACATGGCATATCTGAATTAAAAGATCCCATATCAGAAGTTGATCTTATCAAAGCAGAGACAGATATGTTGAGACAAAGACTTCAAGAAAAGGTGGTATTACTTTTACAAGGACACATGAATAGAGAGGAAGGTGAATCACCAAATGATTTTTTATAAGATTCACTAATAAGCTACAAGATTATGCTATCATTTTTTGTCCTCAGGAGTATGTATGGGATGAGTTATTTGTCAAGATTTGTTTTCCCCATACATACAATTTACAAATTTCTCAGAGGGCAGATTTTTTTCAGCAAGTTATAGAATGGATAAAAGGTTTATAAGATGTTTCTTCTAAAGATATATCTGATGTTGAAAGCAATGATAGTGAATCTAAAAATTCTGAGATTATTGAAGATGCTGATGATAAATCTGACAGTGAATCTGAATTTAATGATATTCAAAGTGATAAAGATGAATATATGTTTAGTGATGATGAAGAGTCTACTGCTGGTGAAGATATTGCTGACTATAATATTGATATAAAGCTTTATGAACAGCAAGACGAAGAGAAAGATATATGCAACCAGCAAGATAACAGTTATGATGCAGACATGAGTGTTTGTAGTGAGGATCTTACACAAAGTGATATATTTTCAAAGGTTTCACTACAAGACTCCAACAATGAAGAAATTTGCAGCATCATGCAAGAAGGCAGTAAGGAGATAAATGAAGAAGATGACTGTTTTTTCCCTTCACAGTGAACAAATTGCAGAGATTTTATCTTTTGAGTATCTCAGATATTCAGGAAATAAAATCTTTGAACTTTCATGTGCAACACATATTGATTTTGACAAGGAAAATGAATCACTACATTCTGATTTTGACATATGTGATACTGTTTCTTCTTGCACTCTTTCATTAGGCTACAATAAAATTTTGTTTGATTTATCTGATGATGAGGTTTTCAATATGGTTTTAGATTCAGTAGATGTGGAAATTCCAAGTATTGAAGGTGCTCCTATTTTTTATAAAGAGGTTATTTCTCCATGTCCTAATTTTGTTGATCATATACAAAGTGATGAATCTTTTCAGATTTTTCATAAAGATCAAGGTATGTTTTCTTTTGAGAGGCAAATGATGGTTGTGAATGGACCTAATGATGCTTGCCCATACAATATGTCAGAGATTGAGTATACCTCCTTTCAGTTGGATGATTTTTTTTCATATGATGAGTTGATACAAGATGACAATGGATTGGATCAGACAATTAAGAGTGGCACTGTTATCATATATTTGAAACATGGGGCAAAGAGCTTTGTGTTTGACAGAGGTAAGAGTTGATCTCAGTTGTGGGGCTTTGGGCCTTTTGTAGATAATATACATATTGTACAGTCACTTTCCCTTTCATTTGTGTGTTTTCTTTCAGTAAGAGGTTTCCCCCATTTTTGAGAAGAGAGAAAATTTTAGAGAGGTGAAGATGTTAGAGGAAAGAGGAAAGAGGAAAGAGGAAAGAGAAAAGAGATAAAATCTGGTTTGTAGTTTTGGGGTGGTCTTCTACTCCAGAGATCTATGGTTCTCAATATAAACTTGCATTTAACCATCCTCAGTTAGAGCCACTGTTGGTACTCTCAAATTTGGAACAAATTTGGAGTGACCATGTTAAAATTTTCAGATAAGCTAAGTACCCTTAAAAAAACTTTGGTAAGAAGGCTCAGTTAGAATGCTTGAAAAGGATGCCCTGATGATTTTCATGAGGTACAGATTGGAAAAAGGCTTCAATGCCTTTAATTTGACATATGCAGTGAGTTCCAGCTCCTAAATTTCAATTCTGACATGTTTAGGGAGTAGTCATTTTGAGGGGATCACCTAATTTTGCAATTTGCTAAATTGTCATTTTGTTGTCCAGAGCCTACTTTGCTTCTTGATATCTTGCACCCTGTTGAGTTTTATAAGCCATCACTTTGGGAATTAATTTCATGCATATCAGAGAGCTTATGTTTCAGATCTCAGATCATTACCAATACATTTGATAGGTTTTCATACTTCCCAAATTTGGTTTCTGAAGAACTGTTTGCATTTTTTTTCTTCCTAGAAATCTGAATAGCCCATTTTGATAAGTTATAACTTTTGACCAGTTGATTCAATTGAGAAAGTTCCTTTTGTACTGTGTTCCAGTGGTCACACACTCCATATTTTCTAGTTTGCAGATCCCTATGAAATCATATGACAAATTTTTTAGAACCATTCCATTGGTGAATAATTCTGATTTCCTGAGTTTTCAAGTGCAGAATTGCTAAGTTGTCCACTTTGAGGTCTTGAAAATTTATACTCGGGTGAACATTTTGGATAATTGAGTTGTCCCTCATATTGTAAACATGAGAGTGCACCTATTTCAATATTTATAGATTCTTTCCAATCCATTTATCCACTTTGCCAGAGCCTTTCTATTTCTGATTTATTAAAAGTTTTATTGAAAATGCAGAATTCAGAATTAAATGACCTACTTTGTGGTTTCCCTGTTTGCACCCGGTTTGAGGTCAAGTGTAATTAAAATTTGATCTGCATTGTAGACCTAGAAATAAACTCCTTTGAAGATTTTCAGATTTTGACCAATCCGGTTGATTACATCTCCATGCTAATCTCAGATTCAGTTTCTACTTTTTCATTGTGGTAAAAACCAGAAAAGTGTTTGGATGCTATTTTTGCAATTTGGTATCAGTTGAATGGTTTGTTTTCATAACAAGGTAACTGAGGTTTTCCATTCTACATATGACATTCAATCAAGCTCCAGAGGTTGAAATTTTGAAAGATCTTTTTGATGGGTTTGCAAGTTCAGTTTCAGAGGCAGTTTATTCACTTTGCACTGCAGAATGGAATCAAAATTGTTGAATGGTCATTTTAGGGAAATGATAACTTTCTATTTGAATGTTATTTTCAAGATCTGATTGTGGGAATATTTTCATTACATGTGAGTGTACTATCTGACTTGATGGCAAAGTTTCAGAATGTGATTTAGTGATTTTGCAATAACCGATCCAGATGAGGTTTATGGTGTTTCGACATTATCAATATCACTGCTTTCTGGAAGTGTTAGGCTTGATCAGTTGCATATTGTACCGGAGGATGAATTGGAAGAAGCCCTCTTGCATGCATTGTTATTGTAGATCAATGAATCTTTTTGCCGAGTGCCAGAGTCAGATTGTCTGTTTCAATCAGTTTTTAAGGCCTGTTGCGGAGGCCAGTTCCCATTAATGTGATCAATCAGCATAAATGTTAAAATGATTGTAAAGGTCACCAGTTTTTTCTTTATGGTAAAAAATTTTAGAATGTGAAACCCTGGACAGGAGGCATCGGGTGCAATGCAACTTCCAAATAATGCAAAATGACAATCAATCTAATCCATCCGGATAGCTTCTATTCAACATTCTGTGGTCCACATGTCAGAATTGTGTTTCAATGCCAGTTGCATTCTCATAAGGATAGCTTATAGCTACAATGTCACAAGAACTTTCCAAGTATCTTCTATGTTCTAAATGGACGACCACACCATTCTACATGAGTATCCATTAAGGCATGAACAAAGGGGATATGGCCAATATACATAGCAATTTTGAAATTGACTGGAAGCCTACTCGATTGATTAGCATGGCCAATTGGCATGTTTACACTAAAGATAAACTCCAGCACATCATTTAGAAGGGCAAATCAAGTATTTTTTTTTATTCACCATTGCGCAGACAATGAAGGAATGATAGTTCTGTTTCGAAAGTTTTAAATTAAAAGAGGACAAAGACCCCTATTACATAGAGGCTGCGTAGAAACATATTAGAGGGAATCTAATATTTAAAGATATAATTTGCAAACATTCTATGAAGAATTTGCTGCCAGCGTGACATAATGAGGAAGAAGACCATTTCTTTTAAAGGTAAAACATCAATGGGAAGAGGTAATGGCAGCCAGCAAAGAAGAAAACTTGCGCAGCATATTGGAGGGCATTTTAAACATAATAGATTGCAAACATTAAATAAGATGAATCAGCGCGGATATGTCTATGGTTTTCAGTGTATTAAATTGAAGTTTTTAAACATAAAAACAAAGACAGAATACCAATTTCAACACAGTATTTGGGCAATGTTTTAAAACATTTGGAAGTGGGCAAAGTGAAAACTGCAAATGTATAAACTTGCGCAGCATATTGGGGAGGTTGTTGGCAATCAAAACCACAAAAATCAGTATGGTGTCATGCGCAGATAAGGAGGTTGAACAGCAGCGTTTTTTTTTTATGGTTTTGAAATTATAAAATAAACTTTCATTGCATATGGGACTGTGATAGCACTTGGTAGAGGAATTGGAAAGTTTTAAAGAACAATACCAAGCAGAAGGTAATAACCAAGCATTGCTTATTGCATATAGCTGCCCAGATAGAGAGATTTTACAAAATCTGAAAAGTGAAGATCAACAAATACAAATTGCAAAGGCATGAAACATTTTATACAAATCACCAGATGAATAATACATTGTGTAGTATATTGGGGAGGCTATGTAATATTTGAAATCCAAGACAAATTGCATAGCAATTTCTCATGCCAGAACTAGATGGAGAGACCACTTAGCAAGGGAGGTTGTTTAAGATATTTGTTTAAATGACTTGCAAAATACATTGCCAGCAGCCTGCGATAGCATTTGGTGGAGTAACTTGAAGTTTGTGGAAGTTTTAAAGTAAAATATGCAAATGTAACTCCATGGAGAGGGGCATTTTGACCTATTGAACAAGTTCATGGTCTCCATTTTCAAAGATATCAAGCCATTAGCTAGCTGTTTACTCAGTAAAGTCCTAGAAAAATGGAAAATAGTGAAAATGAAATGTCCCACATTCATTCTGCAGTGGTTGTTTTTAGTATTTATATACGAAAACACTATCTCTATAAGTAAATAAGAGAACCCAGAGGCTCTTGGCGGGCTCTTAGGGGCTGGAAGAATGGATGCATGGGAAAACTCCTAGGTTTTAGGCTAAATTTAAAAAATGCCTTTGAAACCATGAAACCCATTATCCCACATTCATCCCACTAGCGAAAACTGAGATGTTTATATGCCAAAATGCAAACATGTTAATTTGAAGGAAGGTGAGGAGGTTATCCATGCACTCACCCAGTCATTCGATCACCTTGGTTTCCATGCCCAAAAATGGAGGAAAACAAATTTTGATGAAAATGGACACTTGGCAGCCTCTCACAAAGTCGCGAGAAGTTAGCTGTCAAGGGAGATAACCATGGAGACTTGGCGACTGACTGCTAGCAGTTAGTCGCACAGTTGTGAGATGCCAAGGATAAACTGCCAAGACTTGGCAATTGACCACTAGCAGTTAGTCGCGGAGTAGCCAAAAGGAGATGATGACTGTCGCGATGAGGAGTTAGCTGGTTGTCGCATGGTCACCAGATAGAAATAAGCCATCGGATGCTAGTCGCCAAGTCCACCAAGGTTGACAATTGAGTTGAAATTTGCTGGCAACTTGGAGACTAAGTGTGGTCGCGTGGTCGCCAGATGCGGATAAATTGTTAAATGTTGGTCGTATGGTCACTAGTTAAAGATGCTAAGTGGAAATTTATTCAGAGACAATGAGAATGTGGTTGTCGCATGGTCACCGGATTTAACCGTGGTTAGGCAAAAATTTCAGAGACTTGGAGACAAAGTGAGAAAGGCTAACTAGGGTTAAAGGCACAGTTAAAAGGCCATTTTATAGCAGTGAATTAGCATGTGCCACATGTCAAAATTTGGTGACTTTTGGGCTTAATAGGCAGAAAATAGGGTTTTCAAAGGAAATTTAAATGATATGCAAATTTTAAAGGGTAAAGTGCATAGTTTGCAAAAGTATTTTATTTCAAATATTAAGAGATGCATTTCGAGAAGATGTTGCACACATGAAGATCAGATTTTTGCAGAGAAAAGAATCAGATTTGCACAAAGGGATGAGACAGAATGCACATTTATTTCATTTGAAATCAAATTTGTGAGAGCTTTCCGGGAGGTTTTGTGAGCAGATATTTTCTCATATTTCAAAGATATTTTTCAGATGGAATCAGATTGGATGGATTTCTCAATGGAAGATGATGGATATTTTCAAGGGATAAAATCAGATATTTTCTCAGATAGATGGAGTCAGTTATCAATAGAATATATCAGATATTTTGAAAAGTAGGAATGAGTGCAAATCAAATTTGAGAGAAGGACAGGTGTTTCCTAGATAGAGTTTTAGGGTTTCTTCTCTTCTATATCTTTCTTTCTTTTTCTTAGTTGTAGGGGTTCCTCTCCTCTTCTTTGTTTTGGGGTTTTCCATGCAGGAGTTCAGAACAGGTCCCAATGATGTTGAATATATTACTGTGATGTAAACTCCTCATCTTGTCTCAGTCTTTTAAGCTTCTTGTCTGGATATGTTATGATAGAATTTGTTAATGAAATACAGTGTATTTGCTCCTATTTCATATTTTCTTGTCTCTTTATAATTTGTTTGTGCTCTAGTATGGTTTGATTGTAAGGCATTCAAAACATACCTACTATAAGATAGTGTGTCTAATTGCCTATGAGTTCCTTTCAAGGAGAGGACTAAGTTCATAAGCAATTTCAGAGAGCAAAGAATTTTGTAAGGATTTGATGCAGTGATATGAATCTGAGAGGATAGTTTGTAAGGCATTCTATCTCAACTGCATGTAGTTTGTAAGGCACTCTACAGTATCTTCATTAGTTTATCTCTGTTGTCTCATGTTTTTACTGACACTTTGCCCAAGGATAGGCACTGGTTAGGGTTTACTATTTAGTTTTTATTCGATCATCAAACATAAAACAAATATTCAAGTATATCTTTGTCACTAAGTGCATACCTATTGAAAAGGGATTGTGTTAAAATAATACAGTTCATATTGATGACTCCTTAGAGAGTGAATCAAAAGGTTAGCCTTCCTTGATTTTAAACTCATAAAAAGAAGAAGGATACACATCCTTATGCCATTGTTATTTGTTATTACAGTCATAGTATTCCCTGTCAAGCTCTATTTCAGGTTGTTTCCAGTCATTTGAAGAGTGGTATCTTATTGATATAATCATAAATATAATAACATAATAGTGAAGACCCAATCCACCATTTGAAGTTTACTTGAAACACAGTGAACTATCTAGGTAATACCTGCCTGAGTCTGTGGAGCTCAAAATGAAGAAGGATATTATCCAATCCTTAGCAATTAGCCTTTCTCTTGCCTAAATGAGTTTGCATTCAAGTATAATCATTATACTGTCATTTTAAGGTTGTGGTGCAAGAAAAAGTGCTAACAAGGTGCTCAAAACATGCAATGCCCAAAGGCTTGGTGAAAATGTCTGCTAGCTGCTGCTCAGACCTGCAAAATTTCATTTTTATTTCACCATTCTCAACTAATTCTCTAATAAAATGATACATAATTTCAATGTGCTTGATTCTTCCATGAAACACAAGATTTTTTGTCAAAGCTATTGATCAAATATTGTCACAAAATATTGTGGTTTTATCCTCTTGTTCTTCCTTCAAATCTGCCAAGATTCTTCTCAGCCAAATAACTTGACATGTTGTTGCATTTGTTGTTATATACTCAACCTCTGTTGTAGATTGAGCAATGATGGGTTGCTTCTTATAAGTCCATGAGATTACACCTAAACCCATATAAAAATACATATCTGGAAGTGCTCTTCCTATCATCCAAACTCCCTGCCCAATCACTATCCCTGTAACCAACTAGCCCATAATCATTTGTTGTAGTATAAAAAATACCATATCTTTTGGTGTCATTCACATACCTTAGGATTCTCTTTCTCTCTTGCAAATGGGAGTACTTTGGAGTTTCCATAAATCTATAAATCAAACTTACAACATGCATTATATCTAGTCTAGTTGTTGTTAAATACATCAAACTTCCAACCAGAATTTTATACAAGGTTGGATTCACATTGCTACTGCAATATTTCTTTCTTAACTTTAGACCTACCGTAGTTGGTGTTGGGACAGGCTTGCCACTTTGCATTCTAAATCTCTCCAAAATCTGATTTGCATATATTTCTTAAGAGATGAAAATACCATCATGCATTTGTTTTACTTCTATACCAAGAAAATATCTTAAGAGACCTAAGTCTGACATTTCAAACTCTCTTTTGTTGGCCTCTTTAAAATTAGCAATGGGGTAATCATCATCCCCAGTAAAGAGTAAGTCATCAACATACAAGACAACAATTAAAATATTACCATCAAGTGCCTTGGTGTAACGAGTGGGATCGCCATCTCTTTTGAAAAACTATTGCTCATCAAATATGAGTCAATCCTACTGTACCATATCCGTGGAGCTTTTTTCAATGCATAAAGAGCCTTCTTCAGCCTATACACTTTACCTTCATTAACCAGAACTTCATAACCAGGTGGTTGCTCCACATAAACCTCTTCTTTCAACACTCAATTCAAGAAGGTGGATTTCACATCCATTTGTTATACCTTCCATTTATGTTGGGTTGCAATTGCTATGATAGCACGCACAATTTTCATTCTTGCAACAGGGGCATAGGTCTCATCATAATCTCTACCAGCCTACTATTTGTACCCCTTGACCACCAAGCGATCCTTATGCCTATCTATTTTTCATTCAGCATTGCTATTGGTCTTTTAAACCCATTTAACCCCAATCACTTTCTTGTTAGGAGGTAATTTAGATAGCTCCCAAGTTTCATTTCTTTTAATTGCATCTATTTCCTCATTCATGGCATCACACCATTTTTCTTCTTTTACAACATCCTCAAAATAAATCAAACCACTATGAGAAAAAAAAAATGAAAAATTAATGTTTTCACCAAATTCATCTTCATACCTTTCTTCTTGGTATATCTCCCTTAAACTCTTGGTCTTTCTTGGAATTAGGGAGGCGAGAGCGGGGTCAGAACTCTCAGTATTGTTGTTGTTGATCTTTGCAGGGCCTATTAGGACCCATCTAGAGCCTTCTATGTCTGTTATTGTATCATCTTGCTGATCATTAAACTCATCATCTTCAGCAATAATAGGCACTTTACTTGAAGTGCTTGATGATGTGTCCACCAAACCATCTCATGACTCTTTCTTAATGAACTTCACGTCTCTTGAAATGATGATCATTTTGGTGATTAGGTTATACAATCTATGTCTTTGAATCAAGACTATATCCCACAAAGATACACTTCACACCTTTTTCATCCAACTTTTGCCTTTTCTCCTTTGGCACGTGTGCATATGCTACACACCCAAACACTCTCCAGTGTTCAACTGTCCATCTATGCTTTGTCCATGCTTCCAATGGAATATTGTCACAGACTGCCTTTGTTGGACTTCTATTTATCAAATAGACAGTTGTTGCTATAGCTTCTCCCCAATATTCAATTCAAAGTCCATTTTCTTTCATCATGCTCCTTTCCATCTCAACAATGGTCCTTTTGCTAAATAATTATGATAAAAATATAGCACTATAAAAACATTCTCTTGCTGCTCTGATTTCACAAACTCCACTTTATCAAATCTGGAAACAACTTTTCCCTTTCATAATTATTTGTTGTCTCAAAAAAATCCAAATCGGATTTGAATTTATCTTCCAAAGTCCACATGAAATCTGATTTAAATTTATCTTCCAAAAAGTGTTAATAAAATTTGATTTACTCTGAGCAATAATAAATAGAGGAGATTTATTGGAGAAGTCAAAGAAAGAAGCTCAAGGCAATCAGATTTTATTCTGAAAATCCAACACTCCCCCTTTGTCCTGAGCTGATAAAATAAGATCATGCTTGATCCAAATTAACCACACCGAGACTTCTCCTTAGGCACTCAAAACATGCAATGCCCAAAGGCTTGGTGAAAATGTATGCTAGTTGTTGCTCAGACCTCCAAAATTTCATTTTTATTTCACCATTCTCAACTAATTCTCTAATAAAATGATACCCGATTTCAATGTGCTTGCTTCTTCCATGAAACACATGATTTTTTGTCAAATATATTGAGTAAATATTGTCACAAAATATTGTGGTTCCATCCTCTGTTGTAGATTGAGAAACTATGGGTTGCTTCTTAAAATTCCATGAGATTACACCTGAACCCATATGAAAAACATATTCGAAAGTGCTCTGTTAGGTCTTTTTCTTTGCAGAATCAAACAGATAAATAACTTAATCAACTTTATATCTCCCAACTCATGATTCTAACAAGAGAAAGCCTAATTGATGAGGATTAATCTTCCTTCTTCTTTGAGCTCCTCATCACTCAGGCGGGTATTGCCTAATCTACACATACATGACTCCTTTATGACAAAAACAAGCTTGCGGATATATAAATATGGAATAGTTTTCAGAACCTTAGGTAACAATGACCTTAATACTTTATCAAATCTTATGTAAGTTTAAAAAATAGAGCAATCCTAACTTCTGAAAATATGAAAAGGAAATGATTTTCAGTTATGTTTTGATGTATGGATTTATGAAATATCCCAAATCTTGCATAGACCAGTGCCTTATCCAAGGGGCAACAGAGTTAAACATAACATTACAAAAATGATCATGAACAAAGGACAACAACACAGTCTGATATGTATATATGCCTTACATATGACAAACCCTATCAATCAAGTTCTACTTATGCATCCACCTGTGTATTTCAAATATGCTACTCTCTACTCAAAGAATTTAACCCTCCCCTTAAAAGAGACCTTGGAATAGATAATACATAACCAACATCCACTGGAAAGACAATATTTGCAATACCCTTGATATTCCAACTCATATAAATCTGAATACAAATCTTAAATCACAGTCATTCCTTGAATAACTCTATTGTTGATCAACAACAGACAAGATTAAGACATCCTTAATGCTTTATTCTCTATGATTCAGAAGCAACATGGAGACAACTTGATATCAGATCACCAAATGCTGAATTTTATTCATGAGCAAACTATTACAATAATGTTCTTCACTAAACTAGAAAAGATACAGAGCACCTTATATGCATTAGAAGAGAGAAAATATTATAGAAGAAACCATTAATGGAACCTGCTCTGGAAATTTTGGAGAGAGACTGAACAGACTCAGAAACCTCCCAAAATAGAGCAGCAACAGGAACCCCTAAAACTGAGAGAAGATGGAAATAAATAGGAGAAGAAGGAAAACCTTAAGAACTATGTCTAATTCACACCTGTCCTCCTTTCAAATCTGATCTGCACTGATCTTTTTTAAAAAAATCTCATCTCCATCAGTAATTGTCTCTTCAAATAAAATATGATTTCATTTTTGTTCTAATAAGTCTGATTCATTCTTCAAGAAAATCTGACCTCCATCGGGCATTTCAATGTCTAATTTTTATCCTTTGAAAATATTCATCAAATTTAATCATATTTGTTTGCAAATATGATTTTCATCTTCTAAGAGCATCCTCCGTGAAAGAAAATTTTCAATTCTTTGAAACACAACAATTTGCACCAGACTATAAAAAAAGATTATGCCCTAATGTTTCCTCAATATTTTAATCTTTGCATTTTGTCTTATTTGTGCAAATCTCATTTAAATTCACCTTTAATACTTTGCATAGATATTTATTTTTAAATTCATTTATCTTTTAATATCCTATCCATTTCCTTTTCTTTGAACTCCTCTATTATGCAAATTTTACACAGAACCCACCAGAATTCAACACATGTCATACTTTGATTAGCTGCCTTCAACTAGCTTTTATTTCCTCGTAAACTTCAGTTCATCTTGGAGACTTGGAGACTACTTAGTCTCTAAGTCTCTGAGAAATTTCCTTGACCATGGTTTCCTTTTGAGACTTGGAGATTACCTTTAGTCTCTAAGTCTCTATAGGCTTTAACTTGACCACACCATGACCACGCTCTAACCACAATTATCTCTGCACAGTGTAGTCTCCAAGTCTCTATAAGAATTTCTTAACTCTGAGTTTACTTGGAGATTAAACGCAGGCCCTTGATCTCCATCTTGATCTGATGGTGGTCATTGCATCTTTTTAACTGTAGTTTTCTTTCGCGACTGCACAGTCGCGCTATCTCAGATGCTCTGGCGGTTATCTGCAAACCTTTCACGACTTTGTACGCACTTAGTCTGGTAGCTAGTCATGAAGTCTCCATGGTTATCTCCTCTTACCACTATCATCTCGTGACTTTGCGACCTTGTGCCATGTGTCCTCCAAGCCACCTGTCATTCCAAGCCTAGGTAACCAAGCCTAAACAATATTATTAAAAAAATTAACTTTCTAAGAACCTGATCAGGTTCTGAGATGTTTCAATTAACCCGATCGGGTTATTAGACATATAATATTTTCCAATAACCCGATCGGGCTCTAAGATGTTCCTAATAACTCAATCAGGTTATTAGAAACATATTATTTTTTGGATAGCCCACGGCTTAGGCCATTTCTAACACCTAAACCATAGAGCAGCAGAGCCTAGGAAACCAAAAACACCATAGAACCCGATTGAGCTTTGAAGAAAACAATAAATCTTCAACAATTTGTACATTTCCAAGAAATGGCACCCCGTAAGAAAGGTATGTATTATTTTTTTTGTTGTTTTTTTGCATTTTTTAACAAATTAGGTTATGATATTGATTTTTTGTTTTCTTTTAAATTAATTTCATAACAGATTCATCAAACAACCCCAAAAGAGGACAAATAAATGAAAGACCACCTGCCTGTAAACCCTCCTCCAAATTCTCCTTGTCCGCCACCATTGCCACCCGTAAACCCTCCTCAAAATTCTCCCTGTCCACCACCATGGCCACCCGTAAACCCTCCTCAAAATTCTCCTTGTCCATAGCCACCGCCCCCCGTAAACCCTCCACATGTGCCATTAGATCATGTAAATGCAACACAAGAGGACCTCGTACAATGTCTTAACCAAAATAGTCCACAAATTAATATATTAGTCAATAGGTTAAAGGCTTCCGATCTTCAACATCACTCTACCCTCACCACTACATTAGAAAAATTTCCAATAGTGCAAATGAGGTGTCTCAAGAGGTGAAAAAATGGGGTTCGTGGAGGGATAGGTGTCATACATATTATGCTGATGGTTTATCATACGAGGATGTGAAAAGAAAAGGTATATTAAAATGTGACATATGTGCCCTTTTTACCGATCCTAATACTAGCAATTCCCTAGAATTTAATACAAAACAGTTTCCTATACATTGGTGTGTTCATAGGGGGATGAAATCAGCTTTTTGGGATAGGTGATACATGGTATTTAACCAACCACCTTGTAATAATAATGAGGTGCCTTTATATTTTCTGAGGAAGCTATACTGTGAGTTTATCATTGGCGAGAAGCCGAATTAATTTGACTTTCATGAGTTCTAGGGTAGAGGGAGAGGCTCTACGCAGGATAGACCTAGGGCACATAGGATTACCTAACCACAAGAGAGGAGGAATACTATGAGAAAACCCCTCATTCATGTTGTGGTCCCAGTAGTGGTGAACGATTCTATGGATATACAGACTCTTCATGCAGCTGCATCATTGACTGATGTCATTATCCTGCATGGCACTCAATTAGTTGGAGAGGATGGATCAGTGTCTATGCCACCTCCATCTTCATCATATGCACCATTAGGATCATCCCATCTCACTTCAGCTCCACCGTCATCAGATGCACCATTAGGATCATCTCATCCCGTATGAGCTCCATTATCATCAGATATATTTCCAGGGTAAGCCCAGCCCATTGAGCATTTATGTATCAGTCGTAATGGTATATGTGATGGGGTAGATAGCTAGGAAACTGCAGATGGTTCGACATCCCATTCATGTGTACATTGTGGCAGAAGATGTCAGACATCCACTACTGAGGATGTGGCCCTCACAGATGATCTTTTGTCAATGGTGTATTGTATAGACCCGACACAAGTTTGTTTAAATTTTTTTCTATTAAATATATATGATTTTATAGATTTCATAATAATAAAAACATCTAGGTGTCTAGCTCAATCTAAATACCAAAATGAGATCCAAAAACATATACAGACAATATATACTTTCAGCCACACCTGACTGCTATACCTAGAATAGAAAAGGACTCCTAAACTATCATTGTATATACGGAAGAGAGTTGTAAAAAAATTATCCAACATTATATCATAATACTATCATCCAAAGTCTTCCTCTCTATAGGGTACCCAGGTGACCCAGCCAAGTGGTCCTTCCATCCATTTCAGCACTTCATCCCTCCTGAGGTGTGGTTCATATGGGTGTGCCAGGGGCACTACTACTAGAGCCCTGGGACCTAGAACTATTGTTATGGGGACAACATTGATGACAGGTCTATCATCCTTGTTCATTCCTTGTACCTCTGCCATGAAGTTGTGCAGTGCATCTTTGAATGGAGCCAACTCCTCTAATTCTTTAGTCTATGTGTAGCCATGTGACACCTCCCAAGCACCAAGTCTGACCATCCCATTCTTGAACAGGTCTTGAAGCTTCTTTTTCTTGATCTTGATCACCACTATAACCTGCACAGCAATGTCATGGAATATGAGTCTCTTGAGAGACTCAGTAAGGATTTTTTTATGTACACCAAAAATAATATCATTCCTCTTATCTTGATGTGCCACATAATTAAACCAGAGATAAGTGCAAAAAAACTATTAAAAGGCTTCTTTAATCCATTAATATGCCCTGATATAATGTCAAGAACTAAAAAAGCATAGCATTGAGGGAAGCCAAAGAGTTTCTACATATCAATAGAAAACGGGCATGAGAAGAACACATGAATGACATATTTAGGGTGAGGGAAAAAGGTACAAGAACTCGGGTCTCCATTGGGCAATCGAAAGGGAAGCCTGTGTAAGATAAGGTGCCATAGAAAGCACTTAATTTTGGGTTTAGCTAGGGAGGACCACAGGTTAAGAAAGATTTTGCTCCATTTATCAGACCCAAGGTTGAGGTTCCAGCAATTTTTAAGGTGGGGGAAAATGGGGGAGGCTATGGAGAGAAGGTTATAGATAAGCTTGGGACTAGATTTGGTAATCAGGGATCCATCTAACCATCTATACTGGGTATGGAAATCACTATCCAAGTGCATTTTTTTATTAAGGAAGATGCTGCCATAGGCCTCCTTAACCATAGAGTATGTTCTGAACTGAGATTGGGGGAGGTTAAATTTGTGCTTCATAACATCTCATTCCATTAATTGATCATCTTGTAAGATATTTGCAAGGTAAGAGATGCCTTTTTCATCCCATTTCTTGGTCAAGCAGCCCTGCAGTAGTGCCAACGGCTTGTCTTTTCTCTTGAGATTACACCAGATGGATCAATTACCACAGATTTTACCATGGTTGTGAACACTATTGTTGTCATTAATGAGGTGTCTGACCAAGTTCCAAGCACTCCATATAGATTTGAACATAGTAGAGCCTTGTACCTTAAATTCAACCTCCCCTACAATAATGTCATTCATGGAAAGGTGATTCCATCCTTTCCCTTTCTTGGGGTATCCTCTAGCTATGTTACCCCTGATTAGATCTTTCCAAGGTTCCTCTCCTACCAGGGCTCTAGTGATCCACTTAGTAGCCAAGGAGATTCATTGAGTTCTGAGGTCCTTAAGGCCAAGTCCTCCTTGTTTCTTGTTTTTAGTGCACCATTCGCATTTGACAGCATGGATGGCTCTTTTTCCTCTACCATCAGACCATAGGTAGTCTCTTATAATTTTCTAGATATGGTTGAACTGGTACTGGCTAAAAATCCAGGCAGAAGCGAAGTATAAGGTGTAGGATGACATCACTTTTTGGCAGACTTGAGCCCTTCCTGCCAATGATAGATATTGACTGTCCCATTTGTTGAGTTTATTTTCCACTTTCCCTTTGACATCCCCCGCATGTCTTTAAGGTTGGGTTTTAGAGAGAAGGGGATGCCTAGGTATTTAACCTGGTAGTTTGGACCCTCCCACCTATGATTCCATCTAGAGAGCCAATCCAGAGGTTCTTCTGTCCACCCCAAGAAGAGGGGTTTGTCCATAGAAATTTTGCTCCCAGAGGCCAAGAAAAATATTTTCATCTTCTCCATGAAGAAGGTTAGGTTCTCTTATTCTAGTTTAAGCAGTAGGGCTGTGTCATCAGCAAATTGGATATTGGTGATCTCCTTCTTCTCTCGCAGTAGAACACCTCTGACCCTTGGTATGATAGTGTGGTTAGCAATGATATGTCACATTGCTTATGTTGCTATTACAAATAGTGCAGGGGCCAAAGGACATCCCTTCCTTATTGATCTTGTCATTTCAAAGGACTCTGAGTCAAAACCATTTACCTCTACTCTTGTATGGGCCCCATTTATTAAGTTTTGGACCATAGCTATGAAATAGTTGGGGAATCCCAGTGCTTCCATCATCATGTAAATGAAGTCCCAATCTATCTTGTCATAGGATTTTTCATAGTCTAGTAGGAGCATACAAACTTGTTGCATAGAATCCCTATTCCACTCCATGGCTTCCCAGTAGGTGAATACATTATCTAGAATGTATCTACCCTTAACAAAACTAGTTTTTCTATATTCAATTATGTTGGGGAGAATCTTCTTGAGCCTGGTAGCCATGACTTTGGCTAAAATTTTATAGGAGGAGTTCAGAAGGGTGATGGGTCTCTAGTTCTTTATAAGTGATTTATCACCTTCTTTAGGGATAAGTTTGATAACCCCATTATTGATATCTTTTCCCAAGGTGTCAGCCTCAAAATCTTCATTGTACAATTCCAAAAGATCCAGACTAATCCAATCTATGTTTTTCTTGTAGAATTCTATGGGCATTCGATCTGGCCCTAGGGCCTTGCCTACTGCCATCTGAGTAATAGCCTCCTTGAATTCTGCAACTTCAATAGGTTTAATGAGAAGGAGAGAGTCCTCCTCCTTCATTTTATTTGGGATCATCTTTTTGATGTTGGCCAAAGTTGTTGTCATCTCATCTCTGTAACCTTGGGAGGTAAAGAGCTTATGGAAGTAGTTCTTGAAGGTAAGAAGGATCTACGATTGATCATCAATCTTGGACCCCTCATCCCAAATTTCCTCAATCTTACCTCTTTCCTCTTTCTATTTGAGAAGATTGAAAAATAATTTGGAGCCTTTGTCTCCATGTTGTATCCAGTTGCTTCAGGATCTAATCTTAACTCCTATGAGCTTATCATTCTAAATTTTCCTGAGCTTTTCTTTAGTTTTGGCCATATTTAGGGTGGTTCCCTCCAAGGAGGGGTTTCTCTGCAGTTCTAATTCAGCATTTGAGAGTTGTTCCTATAGTTCATTCTCTACCCTCCTACCATCCCTAGCTTTCTTACCCCCTCCAGTTTGGAACATAGCTCTCCAACTGGCTATGTTTTGGGCACATTTGTCCCTGATACTGTTGTGACCAGCCACAGTGTCATTAAACCATCTGATCATCAAAATTGCATTATTGATGCTTGGTTCCGATAGTAGGGAGGTATTAAGATAGAATGATCCAGTCTCCAGTTTTCTCTTGGGGCAGTGACAGGCTAAGAGGAATATAGAGGAGATGGGATGGTGATCAAAGAGAGTAAATGGGGTGACTCGGACTGCCCTGCCAGCCTCATCCTTTAGGAATTTAAAGGAATCATGGTTGAAGTAGAATCGGTCCAACCAGGAGTAAATCCTCTTATTTCCTTACTGATAATTACACTAGGTATACCATATATCCTTATGGTCATCCTTATTACCTCTTAGGGGGTCAATGAGCTTGTGTCTATTGAGGAACTTATTCCAGAAATATTGCTCACTACCTTTCCACTCTAGCTTGTTGCCCCCAACCTTATCATGTGGGTGGTCTACCATATTGAAATCTCCACCTATGATCCTAGGGATCTCTTCAAGGGAGCTCAACCATTACCATAGTTCAGTCCTTTCCCTATAGTCATTAGGGGCATAGATTGAACAAAGACCAAATTTGGTTTGGTGATCTTCTATAATAGTCCATACTGCTCTGTTGCAGGGTGAAGAGCCCCACTGCAGGACTTTGTTGGCCCGTTGGGAGCTTAGGAGGATGGATATTCCCCCTTTCCCCCAAATGTGGGAGGATGAGAAAGATGAAGCTTCTCTCCATATACATTTGAGAGCTATGTTGAGATAGAATTTGTTGGCTTTGACCTCCTGAAGCATCAAGCAATCAATCCCTTTATAGGCTCTCCTAAATCTCTGAACAATGTATTTTCTATCAGGGGACTCTAGTCCCCTAACAGTCCAAGAATAAATCTTGAGATCCATATACTAGGAGGGGAATTTAGGCCCATTCCTAAAGCTTGAGAAGCATTTAGGGATGTCATTAGTCTGTAGCTCCTGAGGTTCTTTCTTATTGCTAGACCTTGTTGGTCTTCCTCTTTTTTTATTTTCCTTACTAGGGCTTGTCTCTTCCCCTTCTTTTATGGGGTTCTCATCTTTAGAAAGGGTGTTTGAAACTCTCAGGATCCTTTTGATTTTGTTATATTTGAGGACTTCTTCCCAAGGGCTATCAATGAATGGCACTATTTCCCAGTTTTGGTTAATGCCCTTATCACTAAAGACTTCTTTAAGGGAGGATCCAGGGGCCTTCAAAGGTGGATCGACATTCCCTTTCTTAATGGCACCATCCATCATAGCTGGGGTAATAGGGAGAGATTGAAAGGATAGCTCAGGTGGCTAAGAAGGGTGGGGAGGATCAGGAGAGGTGGCAGGAATAACCAGATGGTCAAAGTCATGAAGAGCATTACTATTAGGTGGGTTCAAACCAGATGCCCCAATCAGCCCATCTAAGGTGTCCATAGCATCACCTCCAGTGATCATGGCCCCACCCTCATCACCATCTGAGGCCATCTTTTCAAATCTCTTCTCATTATCCAAGCTACAGTGGGAGGGGTCATCAAGATAGGGTGACTAATCAATAAACTTTTCATTCACATTGCCTCTCCTTCTCTTAGAGGGACCATCAAATTTTCTATTTTTTTCTAGTGCTAACTGCTGAGCATTCTTGAATTGTTTCCTGGGTTTGATTTTAGGGTTAGGAGGACCTCTGTTCCCATTTCTCATGTTTGAATTCTTATTTGGATTGTTAAAACTAGATAGATCCAGTCCAAGAGACACAGATAAGCCATCAAGGGAGGAGAAGTTGGATTTGGGCTGGGAGGTGGGGTAAGAGCTGGATTTTAGGGAAGGAGAGGGAAGTGAGGCATCAATCTCAGGAGTAGATGGGGGTGGGGGTTCAAGTCTAGGAATGTTGAGTTCATGGTGGGTCACAGAATCTTTGGGTGAGGGTCGATGTTTGGGTCTGGGTCCCAGTAAAGGGAAGTTACTCCTATGATGGTCATCTTTCTTACACAGGAAACATGAGTTGAGACCACCCAAATATTCCACAGGATATGACATGTGTTCTCCATCTAGGTCAAAAAGTAGGGTTTCTGGGATATCAGCACCTGGTTTGAGAGAGATTAGAACTCGTGTGTCCATGTGAGGAAGGAGAGTATTGGATTGGTCAATATGGATAACACAACCTAGGGATTCAAGGGCTTTTGCAATCACATTCCAGAGAAAGGGAGGAATATGTTTGATAGTAATCCATCTCGGGGAGGAGAGGGCTATAATCTCTTTGAAGTTAGCATTACTCGTCCATCCTAGGGCACAGAAACTGTAGGTGCTTATGGACTTGAATTGTCTATTAATAGTCTTTCTTTAACCAATATCATCATTGAAAATAATAATAAAAATCCCTTTCTGAATCATTCTACAGAAAGAGAACTTAAGCCCTAGTTTTGATCCCCAAACTGAATGTAACCAATTGTTCATAAAGACACAAGAAGGTATTCTATTAATATCTTGAGCAGCCAAGAATATAGAATATTCACATAGTTTATTCCTGTCTGATTTAATTACATCTACCATATTGGAATTGGGAGAAACAATAAGATATTTGGAGGTCAAATCCTTACCTCCTGCTCCAAGTCCACTTCTTTCATATGGGCTGGGTTCTTGCTTCATGTCGATGAACTTTGCGCCATCAGGGACAATCTTTGTGCCAATTAGGGCATGTCTGAATGATATAGGGTCTAGTTCCAAGGGCTTAGAGGAGGATGGAGAAGAGTCAGCTTTCTTCTTGGACCCAACAATAGCATGAATGGGACCGTAAGAGGACAAATTCATATTAAAGATAGGATGATGGGCTCATTAAATGACCCTCTGTGTACAGAGGGCCGAGTGGGTGCCCTGCACTCTCAGTGTTCAGAGTTGCAGAGCATTTTTTGAATCCATTAGTCTTCCTTGGTTTGTTTAAATTTGTGTTTTGACATGCTATTTTAATTAATTACCTAAATCTGTTAAAAGTAAATAAAAATTTATGTATAGAAGAATCTAAATTGATACATGAATAATATGCATTGCAAGGTGCAACTGGTGGAACAAGCACACCAAGGAGTGATTGTTATAGTACACGTAGATGGGTAGCTCAAACACCTGAGGTGATGTTTTATAAATATTCCTAAAATAGAATAGTACGTTGTTTTGAAAATATCATATTTTAATAATGTGTATGTTGGTAACTTAGTGTATGTTTGTTTTCTATTTCTTTATGGTCAAATAATTTTTTCTAATGTAATTCAACTCAAGGAATTCACTTCCTTGTCTAGCCATCATGACTCAAATTGATTGGAACTCCCGCCCTCCATCCTTGTACTCAATTCAACCAATTTTGAACTCATACATAGACTCATACCCCAACCAATCACTTATTGGCTTCTGAATCAACCTTGAACATCATTCAGAATATCCAACCATCGTTATTTTACTCTTATTTCTTGTTCAAAATCATGAATACAATCTCTGATTGTTCACTGATTATGATTATCCTTAATCCTTCAATACACCTCCATGGCCTTCTCAAGACTCCCAACACATAAATTATAAGACACCCCAAGAACCCCTCAACTTATCACAAGGTCCTTATCCTATCGCTCAAAGCACAATCACTTGCTAGTTCAATAAACTTTACTCTCTGGCATTTCACTGTCATACTAGGATAGTCCCCATATACTAGTCTATATCTTCACCATAGACAAGAACCCATCTAAACCCTAGGTTCATAAGCACCCCAAATATTTTTATCACTTCCCATACCACCTACTCTAATGCAAGTGTCAAGGGTATGATGATCCAATCACTGAATCCCTTAATTCTCTATAAAGAGTGGCAAACCCTGACCATAGTGTACCAATACCATGACCATAGTATACCAAGTGGCTTATAAGTGCCCAAACTTGGAACTAGGTCTCACAATTGGATCTCAATGATAGACTAATTCTAAATCCTTTAACTACAATATTTATTGGGTCCCTTTGGGCCAAGAGTGCACTAAGAACATCAAGGTTCTGCAATCTTCATGAGACTCCATGTGCTAGGAGGTGCTCCTGCACCACACTCTCAACCTAAAAGCACTCTAAATCCCTCCATGCTAAGGGTAAACACACTAAAACATACTCATTTCCAGGCTACAATAGTCCCATTACCTACTGCAAAAGTGGTCCTAACCTTTGAGCCCCATGAATACAATCCAAACCATCCTTCTCTAATTGTGACTACAAAGTTGTTAAAGAATAGGCTTGTGTGTGAAAGAAGAGTTTAAAATTCTAAATTGTAATAATTGTTCGTAAAATTTGATTATAAAATTGTGATAATAGAGTTGTGGAGAATGATCATTTGTGGAATTCAAGTGAATCATAATCTTCAATGTAAACTATTGCTTATATATTTATTTGGTGTTTTATAGGGCTTGTTAGGGGCTCAAATTTTTGAGATTGAGGATGTCACCCTTTCTGCCATTGACTTTGGCTTAGAGAGCTATGTGGTATCATTTTTTGCACACCTCTTGTTTATAGATTTAATTGAACCCATGTGGTATCATATTATTTCTCTTATGTTAATTTTGTTTTTGTTAGCCTACCCCACCAAGCTCGAGGTCATTAGGAAAGAGGAAGAAATCATCAGGGACATTGAAACAAAAAAGGTAATTAAGTCAAATTTAAGTATATTTATTGAAATGTATTATGAAAATTTCAATGTAGTCTATATTGATGAATGCACTTGACTTGTTTATTGTATACATGTAGAATCAATTGGGTTTCACTGAAATGATGAATGCCCCAGACATTGCTGATGTTCAGGAGAGGGAGGAGGTAACACGTTCTCATATTTACTTTCAATTGCATTCTTGTTTGTTCAAAATATTTTAGAAATCATGTTCCTCTATTAGTATGTCATTTTCTATGAATTTTCATACATGAATTGGTCATAGCTGCCTTAGATGAGGCGAACCCTTCTCCACTTCTTAGGGATCCCTTGCCTAGCACAGGTGATCCAGTTGTGGTATGCATTTTCTTTTTAGTCCATGCATTTTTTATTTTTTAGTATTTCTTATTTATAACATGGATTTTGTATTATTTTTTCTATTGTAGGACCCTTCACCACTGCCCGACATTCCTCTACCTGGCCATTTTTTTAGGAGTCCCTCTCACCCACTATGGAGCCTATTTTGTTTATCAGTCAGCCCAAGCATAAGAGATCCAATTGAGGCTTCAGTATGCAAATTACATCCCAATATTTATGTATTTTGATATTATTTTGAGATAATATATATGGCTTAACATTTGAATTGTTCTTGTGTAGAGACTTAGTGAACCAAGTGTTGCTGCAAAGAAGCTCAATTTTGATGATCCACCACAGTGGTAGATATGTCGAGACATTATATAGATCTAGTTGTGGTCATTGAATGACCAAATTTTCTATATATATATATATATATACACATGTGACATTTGTAAATTGTATATATTGACCTGGACATAGTTGATGTCATTTTTTGTAACTCTATTATGGATTTGGCATGTATGCCATGTATTAATATGTACGCTATTATTGTTTATTTTGTTATATATGAAACTTCAAATTTGATCCTTGAATTTGTTGGTTGGATGTTTATGTCTTAAGTGTATTCTTGGTTCACATGACTTGTGTATATGCATGTGTGTTTTGATAAATTAATGTACTTGTGTGTGTACTTCATGTATATTCATGTATATGACTCATAACCTAAATTCATGTGTATGACCTACGTGAATGACTTAAGTGAATTCATGTCTATGCTTCATAATGTATGTACTACATGTTTGCTCCAGGACATAAGCAATTTTATGATTTAAGTGAATTAATGCTTGATGTGGTACACTGTATTTAGATGTATCTTTCATGTTCTATATGTATGCACTCAATTACTTAAGTGAATTTATGTTTGTAGGTGTATCTTTCATGCTCTATATAATGTTCGTTGGGTACACCTGGTAAATTATAGGGGTCTTTGGTGCAGGGTACCCAAGAAACACCAGGCATGGATATGATTCTTCATTGGTTCATCTTCACATATTTTTAATCATGGTTAGATCCTAGAGATCAACCATTCATTTTGAGTAGATTGGTCTCATTGTAAAGTCAATCCATCTAAGGTGTCTTTATAAACCTAAGGTTG
>MU226789.1:92862-105579 GCA_018584345.1 Thuja plicata
TATATATATATATATATATATACTCATATTTATATCTTTATAATATTGAATCAAATAAACATCATATAATCAAATTAATAATATCTTTCACATCACAAGTTAATATTATTGATTTCTATCAGTTAATATTAATAATGACGTATTCTTAATATTGATATGTTATTAATAGCGATTTGTATCGGTCATACACATCACCGATGTGTATCAGTTAATATAATACCGATTTGTATCAGTTAATATACACATCACCGATGTGTATCGATCAATATAATAATAAGTTGATTATACTCACCGATCGGTTACTAAGGCTGCTATATATGTTATTGGGTGACATATTATGATTGAGTTGTATGTGATCGGGTGCCTTGTATTATTGGGTGCCCCTTCAATATGCATTTGTTTAAATTGCTAAATATGAATTAGTACCATCGGTTACTAACAGCAAAGGTGTTGTGAAGAGACATGATAATATAGAGTCATGTCTCCTTAAGGAGACATGCCTCTATACTATCATGTCTCCTATATTTATATTCATTGGTTGATTAAATAAAAGACAAGCATATACAACATTGAATGCAAGTCTTCTCATCAACAAGAAATTCAGAGATAAGTCATTCACCATTTTATCCTGTGACATTTTATATTCTTATAGTGGATAAATACTTGAGACATTATTTGTGAATTACATAATTTTTTATTTGTTGTGTACCTAAAATAAAAGACATACATTAGTTTTTTATAGAGGTAAATGCAAGTTTTGAAGGAGTCCCAAAACCCTGTACAAGAAAAACACAAAAGATATTCAAAATATCCCTCTAAACGGAACGAGCCAAGACCATGGCAGGGGTTTTACAACAATCTCCCACTACCTGGATGAAACAATGCATGAAACAACCTTCATGCAATTCCTAGCTAAAGACTAATCCAAAACTAGGATTTTCCGTTAACACCCTTCTGATGAGAGCGAAGAGTCATATCAAAAGAGGAGGAGGAATTCTATAAAAAAATTCCTTTAACAGTAATCCAATCCTCATCAACTCTAGCTGCCTCAACTTGCCACCGTAGAGGATCATCAGCCACACCAGAGTGATCAATGCTACTAGCAAAGGCTGCCAAAATACCAGTAAACCCTTCTAGAGAAGCATCCACTAAACTCGTAGCTTCCTCCACCCCTGCAATACCAGGGGAGACCAGAGATGCAGGTATCCCCACCAAACCAGGTGACAGAGCAACTAGAGGGGCGTTCATAGGAGAAAACATAGGAGCTGCATCCAAACCAACAGAAGGGGGAGGGGGACATGCGCACCCACATGGAAGAAACTTTTTGGCAAAAAAAACTTATTTTCCACCAAATAGTGTTGAGAAGAAGCACCTTTCCACCAAGAAGCAAAAGAGTTCTTTTTACCCAAACCACACTGAGCAGCCATATGCCCAGTTTTAAAACATCTTCTACATCTGAAGGGAATTCCTTCATAATCCAGAGTCTGAGTTCATCTTCCTTTAGAGGATTTAATCACTATCTCTGTAGGAAGACCCTTAGAAGGATCAATATCCATAAGAATGTGAGCATATGTAGAATGAAAAATATCAGAAGAGTCACCATCTACCAATAAAAATTCCCCAAGAGCATTACCAATCCCCTCAAATAGAGAATTGATCCATAAATGCAAGGGAAGATAAGGAAGACAGACCCAGATAGGAAACCTAGTGAAAGATTCTGACATAGGGTTAAAATCAATATGCTAAGGCTTAACCATGAGTGTTGGAATTAATGGGAAGTGTGTACTGAGAGGGGAGGGGTGAATCAGTACCTCTAAAACTTTAGTATCTTTTAATCAATTTGTAATCAATTGTATATCCATTAAATCTGATCTATACTATCTTGATGTGAGTTATATCAATTCATAACATTAACATACATGTGAACATTCATATAAATTAATTGACACATAACACAAGATATGATATCACAAAAAACTCTTGTTAGGAAGTAAAAACTGCGGTGGGGATGGCACCCACAAAATCTTCACTGTCTGCAGATTGGAAGGGGGTAGTTAAGGCTTATAATTTGATCACTTCTAATGATCTACCTAATTAAGAGTATCTATGGAGACCTATTAAAGTCTACTCGGTTAAGAGCTTTAGCAACACTGCTAAGTGTGCACTCGGTTAAGAGATTTGTAGTTGGACTGTTAAATCCACCTTCCTTGAAATGAATTTTACACTTTGCTCCACTTGTTAGAATGATAAAAAATTACAAATTGACATGGTAAATGCAATCTCCTATTGTTGATACAGATCCATTTAATTTTACATGAATGAAATTATCACCTAATGTGATTGAGTAATACCTCTGATTCTCGGTACCCTGTGTTCTTGGTTCTTGCTAACCAAATTCACCTTTTTTTGTTCAGGTTATTGAAACTTTCAATCTGATCCATAGATGTGCTTGTAGGCTTCATTCATCCTCTCCTCTATATTCAAATCCTTGTATAATGAATAATTGCATCATCTATTTATAAGATGGATTGACATCATCAAGTTTCACGAAAAACAATGTTAACTCTACGATCAGGTTTACAACTTGTACCTTGATCTACTAGTCTATGTGTTTTAAATCAGTTAGACTAATTAAAGCACTTACATTCATGTTTCTTGTCCCTAAACAAATGGATTTAAAATAAATCAAAATCCTTTAAATAGAATAAGACTGCTTTATCTGACATGGAAGTCAGATCCACTTTTTACGGGCTGCAACTGATTCTCGGTTCCTGATGGTCAATTACACTTATGTGATTAGTTAACTGTCTTTTGTTTTTGTTCTCTCATTTTCTCTTTAACTGACTCTTCATTTTTCACTTTATCTGTCTCTTGGTTTGCACTTTATCCTACACGTCGGGTTCCTCTTTATCTTTTTGTTTTGCAATTTTGGTGTACACACAAAGTTGTGTCGGCGGTTCTCTTTGTACTTAGTCATTTCGGTTATCTTCTTTATATCTGATTTTTGGTTTTCTCTTTGTTATTTCTTTCGGTGTATTCTTACCAAAAATTTTGTTTGCATACTAATGGAAAATTAATTTCATCAATGATCATAGAGTGTTCCTCCCAGCTGCAAAAAAATTTGCACAGCAAGCTATTCCTATCTGAGACGTCTTCAATTTTTTCAATAAAGAACCCCTTAGCCAAGGGATATATATGCACCGTATCCTCAAGGATTGGCTCCTAGAAAAATTGCATTCTTTTCTATTTTTCTATAAATCTAATATCTTTAACAACAAAGAGCTTGCCAAAGTGCTTGAGAGGATTGGCATGGCCCTGACTGGGAAAGGGAAACACTACTACGTATGGAGGATACAAGATGGAGTCCATCATTGTAGAATAGATTCACAGTAGTAGCCCACAAATGCAAGAAAAGGAAAGCAGATAGTCCTGCATATTCCCAGGCTATTCGATTTGTTCTTAAATGCCACTACTTCATTTTGTTCAAATAACTGCAAATCTCAAAAATTATCTCAATTCCCCCACTAATACATTTGGGCCTCATTTTTTACCTTCATTTTAGACCAAAGGCCATTTTGTCTTGTGATGTTCACTTTTTTTTTGTTTATATCCCGAAAAGGTCAAACTTTTGACTTTAGTTAAGTTTATTGTCAAAATTTTGACCAAATCGGGATATAAACAAAAAAAAAGGAAAAGTGATCGAACTCACTTCATTCTGTCTTAACCGGATCATGGGCGGGAGGAAGGGCTTCATGAGCAATGTGCATCCTTCAAATACTGGAAGGGCTTCATGAGTATTTTGCATCGTCCTAATACTGGTATGTAGCTAGATTTCCTATACTAGTATACACGACATTACATTCTCAGTGTTAGGGTTTCCTAGCTATATTTGTAATGTAGCTAGGGTTTCCTAACTGTATACACTTATACACGACATTACATTCTCATTGTTTGGGAGGAAGGCCTTCATGAGTATTGTGCATTGTCCTAATACTGGTATACATGACATTACATTCTCAGTGTTAGGATTTCCTAGCTAGATTTGTAATGTAGCTAGGGTTTCCTAACGGGCATCGCCATAACAATACAAGTAAATTTCTACAAACAGGAATCTTAACGGACATATTACCTTGTTTTATGGAGGCCAATCCCACTAGTAAATATTGTTTGGCTTAATATCTCTGTGAATAATTTTCATCGGCGAATCCTCATGAAGATAAAGAAGCCCGTGGGCAATCCCAAGGATAATGTTATAACATTTTTGCCAATCTAACAGTCTAAAATTTTCTAGATCTGTAATCCCAATTCTTAGACTATCATGCCTTTCAAACAATGTTGGAATACTAAAAACCTCGATGAGAAAGGGAATGATCATGAAACCAAGTGTAACTTACTGAAGAGGAAGGTGTCAAGGCTCTTGTTGGGAAAATACTCATAAAAAATCAACCTTTCATCTCCCTCAGTGCAACATCCCAATAGTTTCACAAGGTTTTGATGTTGAACATTGACCACAAGTTTCACTTCGTTCATAAATTGTTCATTACCCTGTGTTGACTTCGCAGACAGTTTTTTCACTGCTATTTCCTTTCCATCTTTTGTTCTTCCCTGAAAGATGAAATCAAAATAAGACTTCTCTATGTTTGTTTAATAAGATTTCCTAATCCATGGAAACACTATGTCTTTCAGGGAATAGAGGTTCACCTTGTATACGGTTCCAAAACCACCTTGTCCAAGCTTCGAGCATTTTCATGAAAATTGTCAGTGGCTTCTGCCAGTTCGTTTAAACTAAAGTCAAAATGTTGCTCCTATTGGAATAACCTCTCTGTTGAGTGAATAGGTAACTAATTCCTCTCACATTCTTGTTGTGAAACTATAGCTCCCTCCTTTAGATCAATTTTTTATTTTTGAAAAATAAAGACTTGTGTATACAATTAACCAAAAAGTAAGAAAATGTAAATATAAAAAATGGCTAAGATAGACACCAAACATGTAATGATCTAATGTGAATTATAATTTACCCCACTAATTCTTTTGAATAACAATGACCTTGCTTTGCTTAATATAATTGTCCTCAATGTTTTCTTGACTTCAAATTTCTCCTGAACACCATTTTCAATGCATTCACTTCCATTGGTGACAATATGATACTTTAAACTCATCTCACTAATTTGAAACTTGAAGATATGTCTCTTCATGACATGTTTACTTTCAAAAACATGGACCTAATCTCTATGAAAAAATTTCATAGTACTAGTCTTCCATGATAGCCATGGTAACTCATCATATTCACAACAACAATCCTTAACACTATTCTATAGCCCTCATCACAGTGTTGTCTTATGTTGTTGATAGTAAAAAAGTAATTTCTTCCTCTTTCATGTTTGATGTCATATTTTTTTAGTGTTGCATTCAAGAACTTTTCTTACTATTCCTTCTTCTCTTCATGAATCAATCATGCTCCCTATTTTATGCATCATGGTTTTTTATAATAGTCATGAATATCTCTCTATAAAATATGTCAAGCATTTATTTGAACTTAAATATAATAACTATCACTGTGTTATATGGACTGTGGTTGTCTGTTACTATGAATCCTTGTAGAATGGTATGTTTTATTTCGGTACTTATGGTAGGAAGGTGTTCTTCTTTGGTCATTTAAGAGGTCCACATTACATATCAAGAGTAGAAAAAAGGCAGCATAAACAAATATATTAAACTGGGGCTATCTATGATCTCCAAGAAACCTTTGGAATTTGTGTATCCTTGAACCAAAAAAAAAATTTCTATTACTACATTGAGGTGGTCGTGCATTTGTGAATTGAAATTTCATTAATATCTTTAATGCAACTTAGCATGTGCAATGGATACTTTGTGATATAATTGACAAACTTCAGTGGTAATATAATTATGCATGGCTCAAAATCCTATCATCTTGAATCAACATCCTTATCGACCTTTTCAAATAATTGTTTGATATTGTAGATAATGTGACTGGTTTGCTCCATATTAGGGTGTCAATTGCTTCCACAAAGTCAAGTCGCATTTTTCATGGAATCTTATGACTTATTTTTGTTGCAACAACATCTTGTTAGAATCATTAGGTCTCATCATATGGGGACAACAATTATAGCACCATACAAATTCCTTGGTATGCATATGTAAAGATAATTAATAACAACTTGCTTGGGATTTCTCTTGTTCTATTCATTTGTTTTCAAAGTGCATTCCACATGGTTCATCATGGCAAACTTTAAGGATGTCAAAGTTTCTATCCTCAAGAACATGGCTTTTGATGATATCATCTTCTATAGTGTAGAGAATATATCCACGGATCTAAAACAATGGAAATGATTGAGTCATCTTTAATCACTTGAAATGATGTTATCTTATCATAAGCATTTTTGAGCTTGCCTACGTAGAGGAGTTTTGAATTTGGTTCTAACCTTTTTTTATCTAATCTTTCTAGGAATAGAGGTATGGGAGAGATGATCTTCCCTTGGCAATAGACTTAAGTTTCAATGTGGTGCCTTGATTTGGTTTGTGATTTGATCATATAGTTTTAGTTTAGGTACCACCATTATAGGGTTGCAACATTTTCAAGTGTCGAGATAAAATAAAGTGGCATCCCACTAGAATTGTAATGTACATATTTGTAGTAGTGTTTTGTGCACAATTAATCTAGTTTCCAAGCTCTTTTAAAGGCTCTTAGGAGAACTCAAAAGTTCTTAGAGTGCATAGGTTTAATTTTGCAGGGTTTATATTCTAGGTGCAATCAGATTAGTTAATAGTGTGGATCATCATGCCACTCTAATATTTGATTTCTAATCCTTTTGGTTTTCTCTAAACTTCTTGAAGAAGCAGTCTATTTTTAGTAAGACACCTGATTTGCTTTGATCATTATCCCAAGTCTTCAATATCATATTGGTGTAATCAAAGTTTGATTTTGACGTGGTTTCAAATCTTTCTACAACTCGAGTAAAATAATTTAAGTTTTCACTTAAGTTTTTAATGGTATATTATTAAAATAATGACTTAAGTGAAATATATTCCAAAACAATGATTATGTGCCTCAAACGTGGATGCCTAGGGGAAACAAGGGAGCCTCTAGACATGAAAAGTGTTATTAATCTTTCTTAAGGTCATTTTTGTGAAAAATGAATAATAATAACTTTTGTAAGACAAGAAATATTGCATTTAAATATGAGATTATGTTATCTTACATTTAAAGAATTTTTGCATATGAAATAGAATGTATTTGAAATGTAGGGGGTAAATAAGATGCTCTCCTTTTATCCTTAGATACATGAATGAAGGATCCAAATTGATTAACCCCAAAGGAAGGATCAATGCATAAATGAATTGATCATTTGGAAATAAGAGCAAAGAGGAAGATCTTAAATACCCACTTATTTATTTGATTTAGATGATAGGTTTAAAAAGATTAATAATTTTAATTGAATTGAATAGGAGAAAAGCACTAACCTTGAAATGTTGCAGATCTGAAGAATTTTGTTTTTGGAGGTCTGCACTCAGTTTCTAGAAAATTTGAAACCAGATCTAGAATAGAAACGCAGAGATGAACAAAACCCAGAAATATTTTTATGTTCTGACACACTTTCAATTTTGACCCTCATGTCAATGTCACCATTGACCTAGAATTTCTGATTCTGACCTAGGGAATAATCAACCTAAAAATTCTCCGACAGGAAATCTATTTTTGGACCCCAAAAGTTTGTCAAAAAGGGTATCCAAATCTACACTTTGATCTTCTATTCTGAACCTGTGCCTGCAAGAAAAATAGATTATTTTTTGGGGGGAGAGGGGTTTTCCTTGGTCAAACCCTAGTTTTGGAATTAACCTCAAATTATAATTGAAATTTCATAAGTAACACAAATTAAATGAACAAATTTACCTTGCTTGTAGAAGCCCTTGTGGTGGATTCAAATCCATTAATCCACAAGTATGTATGCACCAAAAAGGATGTAGAATGTAGAATGTAGGATGTAGGATGTCTCAAATCAATTGCTTGTAGATCTTTAACACCAATCTTGAATGGGTCTTTGAATAGGAAGAGGCTTTGGAGGAATGTGGATGGATAAATCTTCAACAAGAGAGCTCCATGGAGCTTGAATCCTTCAATGGCCACCAATGGATTTCCTTGATGAAATGAGGGCTTGAGAAGTGCTTGAGAATGGATGAATGCTTCAATGGCTACTTGGCTTGCTTTAAATCTTGCTTCGTCACCTTTGGATCTCACTCTTCAAGTCTTTGATTTCTTTCAATTATGCTTGATGATGGTTATTGTTGCTTGTGGTTACCAAGTCTTACAGAAAATGAGAGGAGAAAGCTTCCTTTTATATGAAACTAGGGCACAATCTTCTAGAGAGGCCTACATAGGAGAATTAAATTCAATTTAGACCTATACCCCTAGAAGAGGACCTATATTAAATATAATTTAAGATTTGTTGTTCTGAAGACCGAAACAGCCGACCCGGAAGCGGGAATTAACTTTTTTCAAAGCCCGACATCCGAAAACCCTGAAATTCTAGCATTTGAACCCTGGGCCTAAAAAAGGTCAATTCTGACCTAGGTCAAGGTCGAGGTCAACCTTGACCCAAGGATTTTGACCTTGATCCTAAGGTTAAAGTCCCAATTTTTCAGTCTGGAGTGTCAGAAATAAGCTAGAAAAAAGTGGAAATGGGGTAGAACAGGGGGAAAAGGCCATATCCAAATCAAGGACCCATTCAAGGTGCTTGAAATGACCCCAAACTACTTTCTCATAAGGCTAAACCAGTCTACAATGGAAGTGCTTCCATTTTTTGACTATACATTTATCCCCCACTTTAGCAAGGGTATGGACTCGATGCAAACTCTTGGTAAAGGAGATCATCAAGAACAGATAATCTTATTGAAATCAAAAGGGATAAAGGAATCCTCAAGCCCCCAAGGGACTTAAGTCTTTATCAACCCTAAGATCACAATAAGAGAGACATCACTAGTTAAGGAGAAAAAGAGAGAGGGTGTGGTTACCTCTCCCAATCAGAACTTATGTCCCATTGTGAACCACACAAGGAAAAAGTGCAACTGGAAAGATGGAGTTGAACTGCCTAGTGAATTTGGCTACTCACTAGTCAACCCATCAGGGAGATCCAATCTTAAGGACACCTTCCGACCTTAAGGAATCAAAACATTGTAAATTGAAACTGGAGGGATCAAGAGATCTGTGTAACTTTAAACTGGAGGAATCAAGAGATCCTGTAAAGTAAAATATCCATGCTTTAAGGATTAGTCTTTAATCCATAAAGGGAAAAGGTTTTAAGTTTTGAAAATATTTTGAATGTGTGTGTGTGCAAAAAGTGAGTAGAGCATATGCCCCCATGTTAAAGTCATTGCTAACACTTTAACAGGAGCAATGGCTTTGACAGAAACATAAACAACTCTACTAATTATGTTTCCACTGCAAGATGCCCCCAAATGAAGATAAATCAAGGGAAATACCACATAAACATACAAAGAACACATAAGGGATCTACCTATTGTGGGGTCAGTATGATCATAAGATAACATGTATATATAGATATGATATTATTGCAAATGAATTGACATCATTCCCCAAAGAAATTAGAACTACAATCACAATGGAGGAAAGAAAACTCAAGAGTTACAAAGAAGAGTCTTTTTGGACCACAACATGGAGACCAAAAAGAATCAGTGCTACCACGTTGCAGATCCAAGTGGACTACACAAGGAAAACATTTATGAACAATAGAAAAAGTACAAAATTACATGAAAACTACATATAGAAGAGTAAAGATACATATAGAGGAATTATATAACAATTTTGATTCCTTTATCACCTTCCACCAACAAAGTAACAAGGGTTGTATAAAAGACTCTAACAAACATTTATCAAACACATTACAGGAGAAGCACAATACAACATGCAAACACAAAAAGGGCTACCATGAAGGACAAGCCAATCAAGCGCATTGCTTGCTCTCCCCATCTTGGTTTATATCATTTAGAGAAGGTGGGAAACTTTCAAGAGGGACTAAATCCAATATAGTAGCAATAGTAGCCAATTCCAAACAAGGATCCTCTTGAGAATTGCGTTGCTTGATACTAGGTTTAATTATCAATTGAGTTGAAAGCATATGAGTAAAATCAGTATCAAGATCAATGGTCTCATATTCATCACTAAGATCAATAGGATCATCAAAAGTATCATCCTCATCAAGATTAATTAAAATAGGATCTAAGATGCGAATAGGATCATCATACTCATTCATCTTAACATCATTATGAACATTAACTTCTTCCAACACATCAAGCATAGGTTGATTGAAAGAACGTAAAGAATTTCGAAGAATAGAAGCACAGGCCCTAGAATTAGCTCTACGCTTCTTATGATGTTCATTAGAAGATTTATTAGATTTTTCTTTGTTTGACACATGTGGTGAACTAGGAG
The DNA here is from genome assembly GCA_018584345.1 of Thuja plicata. Lineage (NCBI taxonomy): Eukaryota > Viridiplantae > Streptophyta > Pinopsida > Cupressales > Cupressaceae > Thuja > Thuja plicata. Next base: position 103,331 of record MU226789.1, read on the forward strand.
GAATAAAAACTGGTTCCTTCAAAGGTTCTGTAGGAGGATTGGTAGGTCGCAGTAGGCTGAGAAGTGACACTCAGAAGTTGAGTAATAGAGCTAGCAGTAATGGATAAATGAGGTATAGGAGTGGGCAAAAGACCACGGTTAAGATCTATGCAAGGCATGATTAACTCGACAATATTGTGATGTTTATAGGCTTGATATGAATGGAAAATGTTTTCAAGGTGAGGAGGACATGAATTAGGTAATGAAGGCCAAAAAAAATCAAGAGTAGCACAATCTCTAGGCCAAGAAGGTTGATATAAACTATGATTAATCCTTTTCACTTCTCCATTATGAATGAACTTAAGACATTTATGAATAGGAGAATCAATAGCATGCATAGCAGTTATCCAAGGAAAACCAAATTTGACTATGAAGGTAGTATCTATAACTTTGCCACAAAGTTCAACAGGCAAGTTAATAGAACCAAGTACAGGATAGAGAAAACCATTACAAGTTTGGATCCATGCATCTGATGGATCATAACAGTTACTTTTTAGATTTTTCATAAAAAGGTTTTCCTCAGTAATTACATTTATTAAAGATGTGGGATCAACAAGACAACCAGGCATAGGTATCTTAGAAATCCTAGCATAAATATAAAGGGGACCGTTGGGAGCCTTAATAGTCTCAAAATCATCAAAGTTAATTGAAAGTTCTCGAGGTCATTTATCCTTAGTTTGTTTATGAGGTTTAGGTGGAACTTGAAGTTGAAGTACAGCCAAAGGATATTGAACAGCAGGTTGAGATGAAACATAACACTCCACATGATTAACAATATGATTAATATCATCCATCTTCGAATCGTAAACAATATGCACAGAAGATGGTTGAGCGATGGTATTAGTATCATGTGTAGGTAAAGGATTCATATAGATTTGAAGGTTTTGATTAGGAGGGGAGATAGATTTGTTCCCATTACCATCAAAATTATTAACAAATAAAGCATTAGAATCAATTAAGTCTTGAACTTTATGCTTTAGAGAATAACATTTTTCAGTATCATGGCCATTCTGGTGATGGTATTGGAAAAAAGCTTTAGAATCAAAGGATTTTGATGCCATGTAACTGATTTGGATGTTTGATAATGTTAAGTTGAAGATAATGCAAGGCATTAAATCAGTTAATGGTTTGTATTGTTATTGATGTCAACTTGATATCATCTGTACGGGCATGTACATAATTCCAAAGACTTCAGAGAATCAATGGAACAAAGGTTATGCTTTCAGCAATGCATAAAATTCAAGTATTCACTAAGTGACAGATAACTTCGACGGAGTGCACACCATCGGTAAAGGCAAAGAAGAAAATTCATAGTGATACCCGATGAGCAGAAGATAGTGTTGCCCGATGAAGCAAAAACCATAGGATGTTTGACGAGCTGAAAATAGAGTTGCCCAAAGAGTGAAAATCCAATGATACCCGATGGACCGAGATCCCAAAGCTAACTGGAGTCACACTGATGGAACTGTCAGTTTCCACTGACAAATAACTGAAGAATTGACCGATGGAATAGAGAGTTCAGAAAATGACAAAATATCTAGCTGGCAAGAGCTAAAGATAGACTTAACTGGTTGTTTCTTTATTTTATTCGACCAGAGTTAATTAATTGATTTAAAGAAGATTTGTATAGTTGGAAAGAAGATAACTACGAGATAAATCAAGAGTTATGCTTTAAATCAAATTGGCTAGATTTTTTTTCATGCCAAGAATCAAGAATCAAGAAACAGTGAATATCATGTCTATATAAGAGACAAGCTTAATTCATTTTTGAAATCATATAAAAAGGGGATTAAGGGGAGTGAATAAAAAGAGGATGCTAAAGAGAAACTAATGAAGAAGAACTTCATACAGTCCTGATCAATCAAGCTAAAGGAGAGCTAAATAATTCTGCAGACATCAACGAATAGTGAAGCACAACATCATAGATCGAAAAGTGTGGAGCACAAAGAATTGAATTGATATATTGATCAGAGAGGTAATGTACTTAAATAGATCTGAAAATCTGCAATTCAAAGTTGCATTAGAAACAGGTCATAGTGTTTCAGTTTAACAATTGAAGCATCAAGTCTCTTAATAGAGAAGGACTTAACAGTCTTCTATATATTGAGGTACATCCCAAGGAGTGCCAAAAAGGTTGATTCATGAAAGTAGCATTGGATTTGCCTGATACCTATTGATAGTCTAAGAAGGAGGCTGATTCAAGGATGGTA
>MU226789.1:106061-131260 GCA_018584345.1 Thuja plicata
CCCCCCCCCCCCCTCTCAGTCATTACTAACACTTTATGCTTTAGAGAATAAAATTTTTCAGTATCATGGCCATTCTGGCGATGGTATTGGCAAAAAGCTTTAGAATCAAAGGATTTTGATGCTATTGTGGTAGGGAGAAGAGGTCAAATAGGAGGAAAGATAATCATATTAGCACTTAACAACCTTCTCATAATAGAATGTAAAGATTCAGAGAGAGGAGTAAATGTATGATTCATATAGAAAGCAGTTGATGCAGAAGTGGAATTGTGGGATGCAACAGCAACTTGATTAGCAGCCGCATTCATCTATTTATTAATCTTGATATAGATGTTAGGTTTCTGAAACTTATTAGGATTAGGAGTAGTGTCAGTCTTATCAACTGGAACAGGAGCCATTGGAGTGTTTCTCTCAAATTGACTCACTTGTAATTGATAATGATGAAGTGTTACACAAAGTTGTTGAAAATAGGAAAATTCAGTAAGAAGAATCTTATCTCTAATATCCTTTTGTAAATTTGAAATAAACATATGTTGAATATCAATATCAGGAACAAGATAACAAATCTGAGCATACAAATGCTTAAATCTACCAATAAAATTAGTCAATTTTTCTTTAATGTTTTATTTACAATGCATTAGATCAGTTAAGGAAACTTGTGGACCAATGTTATTTTGAAATTTTTGAATGAAGGTATTTGTAAGTTTAGGAAAAGAATCAATACAATAAGGAGGTAAAGAACAATACCATTGCAAGGCCTTATCATGAAAATTTCTAGCAAATGGTTTAGGTAAAATTCTATGGTCATGAGCATAATCACTACAAAGGATTTGAAATGTTTTAACATGAGTAATAGGATCGCCTTTACCATTGTAATTCTCAAGATGAGGCATATTGACTTGCTAAGGGATAGTAGCATGAATAATGTCTAAGGATAAAAGACTACCCATGTCACAAGTAGGAATGCTAAACTTGGATTGAGTTAAGGATGCAAGTTATTGTTGTAAAGATGACAGTTTGAGCCAAACTAGATAATTTTGGAATCATTAGAAGAAATAGGTGGCATAGAAATATTAGGAACACTAGGAAAAGTGTAGGAAGTGGAAAGAATTGAAGACACAACTGGTGGAACACTTGGAACCACAGTTGGAAGGGGATTGGAATAAGTAAAAGGCACACTATGATATGAAGGTTGTGAGGTAGGTAGAGATATCAGTGGAACACTCACAAGAATAGATGAAATTGGGAGAGATGTAGTCATCAAAGGAGGAGTGTAAGTAGGAATGCTAGGTAAAGGAACAAAAGAAGGTCCCTCACTAGTGATAGGAGGAGTGAATCCTAAATCTTGAGCCTCTTGTGCTAAAGGTTTAACATTCAAATGCACAATATGAGTGATACCACGCAAGAGATTAATACCTTGATCACTATCATGAAGGACTTGCTTAAGAGCCTCTATAGCTTGGATGGAATCTTGATTATGGTTTTCTTGAATAAGCCAATTCCCATTTTATCAAGTGCGGTTGAAAGTTTTTGCACTTGTTCAGGAGGAACTCTTAAATCATCATCCTCATCATGAGATGAGTGAGAAGAGTTATGCTCCATAGAAGGATTGGAATCATGAGTAATCAAATTTTCATCCAAGATCCTAAGGAAAGGAGAGGAAGACTCTGGATCAAAGGAACCCATAATTCTACGACTTCTTCTATCCAGGATACTATAAGTAGGACTAGAAGTGGTAAAGCTCATACACCAATGCAATGCAAATGAACTAATTTAGGAAACACAAGATTTTGATTTTTTATTTTTGAAATGTAAATGCAATAAAATGCAAGATCTAACATAAAATATGTAAATCTAACACCAAAAATAAAGAGTTGTCTATTGTGGTTTCACTAAAAAGTAAGATAAGAAATATTGCATTTAAATATGAGATTATGTTATTTGACATTTGAAGAATGTTTGTATATGAAATAGAATGTATTTGAAATGTAGGGGTTAAATAAGATGCTCTCCTTTTATCCTTAGATACATTACTGAAGGATCCAAATTGATTAACCCCAAAGGAAGGATCAATGCATAAATGAATCAATCATTTGGAAATAAGAGCAAAGAGGAAGATCTTAAATACCCGCTTATTTATTTGATTTAGATGATAGGTTTAGAAAGATTAATAATTTTAATTGAATTGAATAGGAGAAAAGTACTAACCTTAAAATGTTATAGATCTGAAGAATGTTGTTTTCGGGGGTATGCACTTAGTTTCTGGAAAATATGAGACCGAATCTGGAACAAAAACGCAGAGACGAACAAAACCCAGAAATATTTTTCTATTCTAACACAGTTTTGATTTTGACCCTCAAGTCAATGTCACCATTGACCCAAAATTTATGATTCTAACCTGGGCCAGAATCAACCTAAAAATTCTTCGATAGGAAATCTATTTTTGGATCTCAAAAATTTTCTAAAAAGGGTATCCAAATCTGCACTCCGATCTGCTATTCTAAACCTATACTTGCAAGAAAAATGGATTGTTTATTGGGGGAGAGGGGTTTTCCTTGGTCAAACCCCAATTTTGGAATTAACCTCAAATTATAATTGAAATTGCATAAGTAAAATAAATTAAATGAATAAATTTACCTTGCTTGTAGAAGCCCTTGTAGCGGATTCAAATCTGTGAATCCACAAGTATGTATGCACAAAAAAGGATGTAGAATGTAGGATATCTCAAATCAATTGCTTGTAGATATTCAACACCAATCTTGAATGGGTCTTTGAATAGGAAGAGGCTTTGGAGGAATGTGGATGGATAAATCTTCAACAAGAGGGCTCCATGGAGCTTGAATCCTTCAATGGCCACCAATGGATTTCCTTGATGAAATGAGTTCTTGAGAAGTGCTTGAGAATGGATGAATGCTTCAATGGCTACTTGGATTTATTGAAATCTTGCTTCTTCACCTTTGGATCTCACTCTTCAAATCTTTGATTTTTTGCAGTTATGCTTGATGATGGTTATGGTTGCTTGTGGTTACCAAGTCTTAGAGAAAATAAGAGGAGAAAGCTTCCTTTTATATGAAACTAGGGAACAATCTTATAGAGAGGCCTACATAGGAGAATTAAATTATATTTAGACCTATACCCTTAGAAGAGGACCTGTATTAAATATAATTTAATATTTGTTGTTCCGAAGACCAAAACAAGTAATGCGGAAGCGAAAATTAACTTTTTCCAAAGCCCGACATCTGGAAACCTTGAAATTCTGGAATTTGAACCCTAGGCCTAAAAAAGGTCAATTGTGACCTAGGTCAAGGTCAAGGTCAACCTTGACCCTGAGGTCAAAGTCCCAGTTTTTCAGTTTGGAGTGTCAGAAATAAGATGGAAAAAGTGGAAATGGGGCAGAATAGGGGGATAAGGCCAAATCCAAGTCAAGGACCCATGCAAGGCACTTGACATGACCCCAAACCACTTACTCAAAAGGCTAAACCAGTCTATAATGGAATTTCTTCCATTTTCTGACTATACAACTTCAAATTAGATATTTCCTGAAATAGTGCTATATAAGGAGGTCGAGGGCTCATTTTGATGACAAACTTGTGACTAATATTGTTATATTTCTATAATAAACCCTATTTCTTCTAAAATCTTTGAGGACAAAAACCCTCTAATGATTACTAGTTTCGAGGAGAAAAGGCACACTATCTAGCTGGTACAGTTCTTGGTGTTACCCTTGCAAAATATTAGGGTTTATTGTCCTTTGTTGCCTATGGCTTCCTTGCCTTATTCAATTCCTATCCCTATGTTTTTTGGGCGTAGTTGCTTTGATTATGTTTTCAAGTTGACGAGCATTTGCTTGTGATTGGCAACTTAAGTTGTGTTTTTTACCTTCTAGTGATGTTGATTACCAGTCTTGATCCCTAGCGATACATTCATTCACAAATGCACGACCACCTCAACAATGAATGAAGATGCCCTAAAGGACTATAAAAATGTCTCAAACTGAAAATGGAAAAATTCAAGGAAATTTTTGTTGACTGAATATGTAATAGTCATTTTCTCACACATAGCATTGTTAAAGGAGTTGATGTGATGTTTTTGATCTTTCTTTTCAAGTCTTGGACAGATGCAATTATAAACATGGTTCTTACTATATGCAACTACCCTATCACAGGTAACACAAGGCAGAAATTGTGAAATTTCATTTTTTTTTAGTATTGAGTCACTACTCACCATAAAGGGGAATGGTTGAAGAAATAGATTAGAAAGACTGTGATCCAAATAAATTCAAGTTTAGAGAACAAAGGAAGGCGAACACTCAACATTCTCTCATCAATCACCAATGACTATGTGATTCCTTGTTTTTTTTCTATTGTGGTGTGTGCTCCTATTTTCTATGTTTTTTTAATAATTGAAAATTTCACGTTGTGGGGGGAATATAACACCAGTATTCCACTCTAGTGGCAATGACAATTTATTGTGGTGTTAGATATTGTGTGATAATGATCAATGACAACTACTATTTCTATTTGTGTTATTTCCTTATGTAACCTTATGGTGTAAAATACTGTAGTGAATAAAAGTACTTGTGTAATGCAGTTCATTGGTCTTGAAATAGTCAGTAGTAATATAAAAAACCATGTGAGGTGATAGATGTAGTTAAAAGATATATCCAATCATAGGTTAAAAAGCATATTTTTAGGTTTCCTATTGATTCCAAAATTTCCAAAGACACAAGACAATGTTGTGTGTCTAGAAGCAAAGGTCAACGATTATTAAGGACGTGCCCAATTTTCTTAGCTTTCAAAGTTTTGAATATCTAAGATGTTGCCATGTATTCGGGAATGAAGATACATGGGGATAGAAGGATCCAAAACAAGAGCATAAAATGTTGGTTGGAATGGGGAGGAACTAGATAAAATTCTAATTCTAAATTGCATCACTAGTTTAATCAGGGGTTGCTAGGAATCATGTAGTGGTGAAGGTGTATGCAAAACTTTTATTCCTGAAACTTAGGAAAGAATTTGTAACTGAAAACTATCTAATTTTAGATGGAGCAAGGAACAACCAAAGATTTAATTGGAAAAAATTTGCAAGCACTATTAAGATGTTAACAAGTCAAATCCCTATTGAAATGGGTTTCCACCAAATTTGCATTAACTGGTAATGGTCGAAGATGAAGTTAGGGGTCTGTGCTCTACAAGAGCTTTTAAAGCACCATGACATAGTTAGGAGATTGGATTTAGAGACATCTATAGCCTCTGAGGTAGATCACATGTTTCCAGATTGGGATAAAGGTAATGAAATAGATTCTCAATTCTTGGGATAAGCTGCAAAATGCATATTGAAGAATCAAGGTATTTATATAATTGATTTCATTCCCCAAAAAATTAGTTTGGAAGTTGGAGATATTGGATCAAGAATTGATTCTGACATTGTATGGATAGGATAGTCAGGAAATTGCATAGAGTAATATGTATGTCTAAGGGTATAGATCTTGTAGATTCTTGCCAAACCAGTACTTAGGTTGGTCATATAGAAGGGAAACTAGAGGGATTTTATTACTATTCATTAATTTTTTAAAGAGTTATAAGGGACTAGAAGTCCACAAATATAATATTTTTAGTTTTCTTCCTTATTGCTATGTGGTTTGGTAGTCCTTTCTTTGATGCCACAACTTTATATGCATCAAATTTAAGAGTAAATGCAATACTGATCTGTATTTTCTAATTATAAATCAAATTCTAATTGACAATAGATCATTACATGTTTGGTGTCTATCTTAGTCATTTTTTATATTGCATCATCATCAAACTTGGGTCTTCAGACATCCTACAATTTCAAACTCATGTAAAATAATAAATCAATAGTTGACAAGGAGCCAATATATAAGCATACTTGCATTCTCAAACTTTGGGAAATTACCCTAGCTTTCTTGATGCAGTGAACCTTGATTGGTTCTACGAAATTGACTCATAATTTTTCAGTTTTCCGTTCATAATTTTTTAATATTTCCCAAGAGTTTCATACTCTTGCACGTGAACATTAAGTACTTCCATTGTTCTTGTATGTCTACATACAAGCCAATGAAATTCTTGTTTTTTCTACCTTAAGCTTACAGCTTGATAAACTAGTTAATACCCATGTTCAAATGAGTGAATAACAATCTGAATAAACATTTCAGCCATTCTGAAAAGAAATAACATTTTCTTCAAGCATGACTGACTCCAAATGTCACTTTTTATAGGAAAGAGTCTATTTCCCTTCTATTATATTTCACTACAACTAAGAGGAGCTGATATAATTATAGTTTCATTTACTCTATCAAGAAAAAAACATTTACCCTTAAGAGAGCAAAGTAGCTAGAGTTAAAATTCGTAGTGGCTTATGTCTGCACTCTTAGACTAAAGTTCATTTCCCACCATCAATGTCATCTCCTCCCTAATGAAACTATTTGAGGAAAAATTATCACTGAATGTCTCAAAATTAGTGATTGGACTGTGACTGACTAGTTGTTGAGTTTGTCTCATTTGATGGTTAACTTTTCCTAATAAAAAGCTCACCGCATGTTACTGAGGCTGATTGTCTATGGAAGTGTTGATTCAATGTGTATCCTAAATTCCCCCCAATTTCTAATTGGATGATATAGGTCTTATGTTTGATGTTGCCTCCTTTTTGGTTTTGTATTGTATATTGACAATAGTCATTTTGCAATTTGATTTGAGATTTTTTCTACATTAGTATGTTTCTTTTTATTGCAATTATAATTAGTATGAATGAACAAAATAATCAACTAAACAAAATGATATGTTGGAATTTGGCATTGCAATATTTATTGATATAGCGTCGATGGCTTTGGTTAATGTGCCTATATGTCAATGTGGTGTTGGCCCTTGTGTGTTGAATATGTCACGCACAATAAGTAATCTTGGGCGTCAATTTTGGGGTTGCCCAAATAGGAAAAAGGTTTGGATATGGAGTTATATTTTATGTTTAAAAGTAATGTGACAAGTAATCATTTTAGGAAGAACTGATGTAGATATGGTATTGCATGGAAATAGTGGATGTTAATACTTTTGGTGGGTCGATGAAACCACATTTACATATACCCCATCTATGTATATACATGATGTAGGAAATGAGTGCAACTTGTGCAAGGCTCGAGAGGCAGCTAGTGCCACCGAGATTGCTTCAATGACGAAAGTAGAAATCATGTTTCTGCGATGCCTTCTTTGTGTAGTTTATGCACTACTTTGTTGGGAGCATATGCATAAATGTGATTAATAGAGGGATATTGTAGATACTAAAAAAAATTTAGAATTTCATGTGGATACGTTGGACATATTTTGATAAACTCGTGAACTCTTTGTTGTTTATGACTTCATTATGATTTTCCATATCTTGGATGGGTTTTTGTAAATTTTATCCTTGTTCCTCTTAGAAGTGTATGGCTTGACTATGCACATGCATAATTGTAGATGAGGATCAGTAATAGGGTGTCAGGAATTGCTTAGATCCTTTGGATCTAACCCCATCTTTTCCTTCCTTGCAGGTTCTGTATCATACAGGAGCATACTAGATTCAACCCCGGAGACATTGGCAAGGATCACCCAACTTCATAAAACAAGAACGGAAATAGCCCAACTTCAAAGTAGAAGACCTACAGACCTTTCTAGTGATCATATTGTGTTGATGGTGGAGTCTGATGCTACTTCAATGACATCAGGCAATGATGCAAAATTTAATGTTTGTATTCATTGCAGTAGCATCAGGCGCCACCTTCAACACAATATTTTACCTTACCAATATTTTACATATGGTGTTAGAAGGCCCAGATGGGAAGACATTCAATGGTACAATTCTGGTCTCTTTTTTCCTTGGTAATGCTTTTTAGGTAGAAATGGTAGGATACCATCTATCTTTCTTGAAGACTCTTTATCAAAAGGGGATCAATGTCCTCTATCTTCAATCAAATAAGGGGTGTAAAAGGTTTCTCTGCATCGATTTGGTATAGAAATTGAGTGCTATACCCTAATGATGTAGAGAAACTTATCCACCCTCAATTCCAGTGAAGAGATAAATGTCATTGATACCCTTTGGATAAAGAGGGTTGATACCACTTCTATCATCCTTTAAAAGAATGGTTTTAAAGTTAAACCTAAACTACGATGTCTCTGAGAGTTACGTAAGCAAGGCCATCTATGATGAGCCCTCGAGGCATTAGGTCTGGCCCTTAGGTCTTGTACTTTTGAGTTCTTTCTTGATCTTTCCACCCCTTACCAATATTTTACATAGTTTGCATCTCTTTACGAAACTAGTTTTAAATGCCTTATGAAATATAGTTGTAGGTAGTTATCTCTTCTATAAACATAGCACATTCCATATGGTGTTAGAAGGCCTAGATGGGAATAAATTCAATGGTACAATTGTGGTCTCTTTTTCCCTTGGTAATTCTTTTCAGGTAGAAATGGTAGGATACCATCTATCTTTCTTGAAGACTCTTTATCAAAAGGATATCAATGTCCTCTATCTTCAATCAAATAAGGGGTGTAGAAGGTTTCTCTGCATCGATTTGGTATAGAAATTGAGTGCTATACCCAAATTATGCAGAGCAACTTATGCACCCTCGATTCCAGTGAAGAGAGAAATGTCATTGATACCCTTTGGATAAAGAGGCTTGATACCACTTCTACCATCCTTTAAAATACTGGTTTTAAAGTTAAATGTGAACTACAATGTCTCTGTGAGTTACGTAGGCAAGGCCATCTATGATGAGCCCCTAAGGAATTATGTCTAGCCCTTAGGTCTTGTACTTTTTATTTCTTCCTTGATCTTTCCACCCCTTACCAATATTTTACATAGTTTGCATCTCTTTACGAAACTAGTTTTAAATACCTTATGAAATATAGTTGTAGGTAGTTATCTCTTCTATAAACAAAGCACATTCTATATGGTGTTAGAAGGCTCAGATGGGCATAAATTCAATGGTACAATTGTGGTCTCTTTTTCCCTTGGTAATGCTTTTCAGGTAGAAATGGTAGGATACCATCTATCTTTCTTGAAGACTCTTTATCAAAATGGGATCAATGTCCACTATCTTCAATCGAATAAGGGGTGCAAAAGGTTTCTCTACATCAATTTGGTATAGAAATTGAGTGCTATACCCAAATGATCCAGAGCAACTTCTGCACCCTTGATTCCAGTGAAGAGAGAAATGTCATTGATACCCTTTGGATAAAGAGGCTTGATACCACTTCTACCATCCTTTAAAAGACTGGTTTTAAAGTTAAACCTGAACTACGATGTCTCTGTGAGTTATGTAGGAAATTCCATCTATGATGAGCTCTCGAGGCATTAGGTATGGCCCTTAGGTCATGTAATTTTGAGTTCTTCCTTGATCTTGCCACCCCTTACCAATATTTTACATATTTTGCATCTCTTTACGAAACTAGTTTTAAATACCTTATGATTGATTTAGCTAAGTTATTGATGTAGCTTATCTTACGATCTTGTATGTAATAAAATAAGAATTTTATATCATGCATCTACTTGCATAGACATATATACAAGTGCACGAAATAGAGAGGCAAGGAGAATATGATGCACAAGGAAGAAAGAAAGAGAAATTCAGGTATGCAGTTGCAAGTCATGTTGGTTATTTGAACATCCTAATAAGCTTTATTGTTCTAAGTAGATTTATTATCATTTTAGATTCTAGTTAAAAGATATAACAAATAGGTTCACACTATGTATTAATGTAGTATGTCATTGTTTAGAAAGAAAAAAAATTGCATATTAGATATGTTCAGAGTAGAATAAATAGTTTGTTTAATGTCCAATCTAGTGTTATGAATTTTGGGCATTACATACAACTCTCCCATTTATTTTTCAAAATTTATAATATTTCATACGGTATAATTTTTTAGACACTCATGTGTTATGGCATTTAATGAACATGTACGTATCATAAGTACAGTTTTTACAATTTTATTTCTCTGCTATAAACAATTCATTATTTAATCACTTTCATTTGTTCTAGGTTTTTGCTCATAAGTACATTTTGAATGTGTCATTGTCAAATGCTCATATCAAGATATTTCATGCTTCTAAAGGATATTCCAAATCCCGTGTGGCATTATCCCATGTCTTACATCAGTTTCCACTACTGGGAATTGCAGGTAAGGAAATCTTCCCTAACATTATTATTAGGTATAATTTCCTGTTGAAGCAAATTTTCACTTTGAAAACAATGGAATCCCTATATATATGTGCTAGATTATAAGCTAATAAACCATTATGCTAATAGTAAAGTAACATAACAAAATACACAGCCATATATATTAATGCAAAGTAACACCTGAAGATAAATATCTAGACTAATCACCGACCAGGATGTCGTTGGTGATTACTCTGCATATTTATCTTCAGGGGTTTTTTTTTAACATTCCATATTGGTCAAAATTTTGAATAACTTTGGTCAAAACCCTCACCAAGATTTGTCTACATATCAACCATTCTGTGTCAAAATTTAGCATCGTGGGTTTGGCATCCTGGTCGGATGGGCCAAACATTTTGACCTACATTGGTCGAAAGTTCGACGAATAAACTTGCCAATTGCACATGTCAATTTCTACCAAGGTTGGCATAGAATATTTGACCTTAACAATGATGTGCCAAAATTTATACTAGAAAAATAGTGACAAGACCATTTGTGGATCATTCGAATAATCTTGGTAGAAAATTTGACCAATTTAAAACGAAAATAGGTGCCAATTCTACTAGTGCCCCTTCATAGTTCTAGAACATTTTCATAGGTTTTTACAAGGTTTAATACTCTTGTTCTTTTTCAACACAAATTCCTTTGTCGCCCATGTTTCTACAACAAAAGAAAGGTGATTTAATTACGGTCTCTCTTCCATTTCTAGATTCATTAAAGCCAAGTTTCAAATCTTCATGTACATAAGAGTCGACAGAAAAGTCATCAAGTGTGAGAAGGAAGCCTCAGCTTTGTACCTACCCACCATAGCAATATATGAAAACATTGAAATTGTTGTGAGAAACCTCATGGCTATGGAGGCATTTTCGCTTGCGTAGTTGCAGGTTATCTAATTCTATGCTAGTTTGATGAATAGGTAGATTTTAACAGAGCCAGATGTGAAACTATTGAGAATGGTGGGGTTTTTTGCATCCATGTGGGAAATGATGCTCAGGTGTCTCAGTTGTGGGATAGTTTGTGCAAAGACGTGGCCATTTCTTCTCTCCAACCGCTCAGGACATTGAAGGAGATTGCAGAGGGTTATAGGAGAAAATGGAGAGCTAAATTGATCAATTTCATAACAAACCATTGAACCAGGCCCTGGTGCACCACACTATTTGTGTTATCTGCAATTTTTATTTATAGAATTTGAAAGCCATATGATTTGACAGAAATTTGGTTTGATTTCAAATAAAATGCATCTGATTTGATTTTACATTAAATGAATTGGATTCGATTTGATATATACAACAAGAAGGGGCAAGTGGTTTTTAATGAGAAAAACCATCTGGTATCAGCAGCGTCAAACAAGTTTTTGTGAAAAGCTCCCGCAATATAGCCTATCAACTAAATATGATGGTACTGGTTGATCTTAGTAGTACATAGAAAATACTCAGTAATTCTAAAGATTAGTGCAATATTAGAAAAATATATATTTTGATAATTAATATTAAATAGGAATAGACAGTTTAAAGGGGACTCTATGTTTTTGTAATTACAAAAAGAAATATAGGTTACATTAAGAAAACGATTGTATAATCTACTAAGGATAGATAGCAGTTTTCATACTATGATATGTACAGATGAATGAAAGGAAAAACAAATATTACTTATACCATCAATATGGTTACTGTTATCTACATATAATATAAATATACTTATCTAATTTCTGGATGGTTGGTTGTTTGAATGATGCGATGGATACAAATCCTTCCATCTGATCCCTTAGGGCCCGTTTGGTGCATGGAATTAATTTATCCAGAATAGGCCTATTCTAGAATAAGGACCTAATCTCGGATTAATTAATCCTGAAAATGAAAGCTGGAATAATCTATTTTGCGTTTGGATCCCATAATGTGGAATTGGAATAAGGATTATTTTTCATTTTTTTAATTAATTTGAATATTTTTAACTTATTAAAAAATTATAATTATAAAAAAAAAAAAATTCCTTTCAAATTTTAATTTTTAAACTTATCATTTTTTTGCTGGTTTTTTAATTAAAATATATATGTATTTTTAACTTATATATTTTTAAATTAAACTATGTATTATTAACTTTTAAAAAAATAAGATTATTAAAAAAAAAAATTCTTACAAATTTTAATTTTTTTTATCGGTTCAAATTTTAATTTTTGAATTATTAACTTTAAAAACAAAAAAAAAAATTAAAAAATTAATCAAATAATAAAATAATAATAATAATAATAATTTTCCCACAAAACCTAATGAGCCGTTCACGCACAAAGCTGACAACTTATACATTTTGTTGTAATTTCGAATCCATGAATAGCTTATTATGGAATAAGAAATGAATTCCAGGGTTTTTTTGGAATTAATTAATTCAAGCATTGGCCCAAAAATGGGGATTAATTTCTAATTCGAGAATTCAAAAAATGGCCACAAATGGTGAATTACTTTATTCTTGCATTAAATAATGACTATTCTAGGTTAATACCAAGAACCAAACGGGCCCTTAAATTTCTTACGCACATTTATGCATTTTGTTTTCATGATTTTAGAGGATGATAGTATTCGCCCTAAAGGGACCCCTGTTGGAGAACAATTCATGCAAGAGGAGAGACCGATAGTATTGGGGTGGGGGGGAGGAATAGCTTCATTAATTTGGGAAATTTGGGGGTGCTTTTGGGAGTGACTAATAAGAGATTGGGAGAAAGTAGAGTTTCTAAGCATGCCTCCTGATTTACGCTCACATTATAGCAAGGGAAAAATGATCTAAGTGTGAATTGGGTACGAGGGGATCTTCATCCAAATGTTTGTAAGAGGTGAGATTATGCAGGATCAGTGGTTTTGTTTCATGGTTTTGGATGTTGTAGAGCAGATGGAGATCGTTGGAGGATGGTACTGAAGCACCACGAAGGCAGATATAGAAACAATCAATCATCTTGTTTAAGGATCTCTCCTTAAATAACTTTTAACTAACTCCCTAAAATCTCCCACACAAAACTCTAGGTCAAGCCCATTCTCCTACACAAAACTCTAGAGTCAACCCCATTCTCTTGCACAAAACTCCCCAAAACCTCTCCTCCAGTTTGAATTAACAGTTTCCATGGAGAAAATTGCATGCGCTCCAAAATGGATTATAGCTTTTGGGAAAGGAGAAGAAATATCATTATACTTCATGAACATAGTTAACTGGTAACCCCATGTCTAATTTTGTTTAATTTTAAGCAGTGGAGTGTTCCCATGCAAATACTTAATTAGAAGGAAAGGATAAATTGGAATCTTTTCCCATTTTAGTGGAGCAGCAAGTGCTTATTGAGAAAAATCAGCAAAAAATCACACATGGCTCCACAAATTGATTTCTCTCTTTTTTATTTGCTTTTTATTTTTTCTCTAAATATTATCTACAAAATTTATTATTAATAATTATATTTAACCATGCAATTTATGATGGCTGATGGGGCCGCCAGTTCCACAAATTGCTCCTAAAAATTTTGAATACAAGCTGCTACCCAAAATAAGCTAAGAAGCTACATGGGGACCTGCCCTAAGTAGAATATGGTGACGTTGTGTGCTAAGTGAATTAGGATTCATCTTATGGAGGCCCATGAATTTGAAAGTCTCCATAAAATAGTGTCTTGTTGCTGATGCCCCTGCCTTGTTAGTCGGCAAGTGGTTGGAACCACAACTCAGTCATATATTAGGTCATTGTTTCATCGTCATGAATGGAGTAGGTAAAAATGTTGACTGCTTCAATTATGACAAATACAGTAGGGATGAAAGAGAATCTTGGCATGGTCATCCATTCTTTTTCCACATTTTTCTACCATTAGATTGCACATTATAGGTTGTGCACTTCAAATAGAAAATGCCTACGGCATAAAGAATTTATGTTTCTTATGATGGGATGCAATTTGACATGAAGAGCCCATTTATGTGATTAGATTCAATTAATGATATGTGGTATTGGATAAACACTTTCCACTCCATTAGGAAATAACCACACCTATGAGTACACCTAAGAAAAAACAAAACCTTTAGCCATAAAAATAAAAGAAACAAGTACTTAATAATGATTTAATTTTGAACGATAGATTATAGATAGGCTCCATTAAAAACCCATGCTAATAGTTATTCAAATATATTTCTTTATTTTGGAGATATTATCTCAAATTAGCATGTCAATAAATATTTTTAAGATCTTCAATAAAATTATTGACTTCTCTATTGACATGATGCTAGTTTGAAACTTATAATACATTCTATATCAATTTTACAATTGGTGTAACCATTGCACCTCTATTACAATCTTGAAGTAAAACTTCCAAGTTGTTTGCTAAAACAATTAGACCACTAAACGCATGAAGCAAAATTCACAAAGCAAATGTAGCTTGAAGACAAATCATCAAACTTAGATCAAAATTGTATACACAAAAATACTATTCTATTCATAAGATATTGTGAATTTAATGAATGTATCTTTGATGCATATATAAATTCATACACTATAACATATTAACCAATATATACTTTTCCTATCAGCATAATCTTGCACCTTCGTCTGTGTCATAACCCAAAAATTGACTATTGAATTATTGATGGAAAGATAAATTTGGATTTCAAATTTTATTATAAAAATTTAAAAAATTTATTCACATATCTTAGTTTTCCCGATACGAATGAAACAGTTATGGGAAAAATGGGGAAGCTAAGAGATAACTATTTTTCTATTTTGGGGGGAAAGATAAAAATCTAAAAACTGTTTCTTGAATGGTTTTTTTTTGGTTGGCTCTTTGGTGTGTTCGGGGATTGGGGAAGAAGGGGTATGAATTTGATTAGAAGCTTGAGCAATAGAAAAATTGGATCAGGGAGAGAGAGAATCTATAATTACAAAGAATCTCTTCAATGGCAGCCCTTAAAAAGTTGTCGACTTATGATAGGCTCAGAACGGCTATTATGCAGAGTGTTGCTGAGGAAAATAATGAAACACTTCACAAGGAAGTGGATGTCCATAATCTTGGGCTCAGTGAAAGACATATGTTCATTGAACTTCTCTTGAGAGTTGTAGAGGAAGACAATTAGGCAGTGGAATATGAATGCCCCAACTCAGTAGAGAAGATACAAGGCTGTTCACACAAGGCTGTGAGCCGTCGAGGTGACCAAAATAGGGTAGAATCAACTCATGTTAAGGGATACACTTACTCTCTCACCTTTTCCGCTGCTCGTACCTGCACTCAATTGCGCTCAACATTTTTGTGCTTCCTACCTCCTAGAATATGGACTTGCAGACTGAGAAGATCCTACTTGTAGTCAGGTCATCGACGTCATTGCTTGAAACAGCTTACTACACCCAAGAAGAAAAAATTTATGATGATGATTGGAGATTTTAAGAGCATTACGAAGGTGTTGAATGATTATGTTCTACTTGAGGGCAATGGAACGTATTTCTGTGATGTATATTAAGGCTGGGAAATATTACGAGAACATGGTGATTGAGAGGAATGTAACGAATCTGATGATGATTGGAGATGACATGAAGAGAACTTGCGCGATGGGAAACAGAAGTATTGGTGTCTCCCAAAGTCTTTTTGGCTCTGCAACTTTTGGTATGTTGACATTCTTGTTGTTTATTATCACAACATGCACTGATTGGTTGTTTGTTATTGTTTGGAGTATCCAAAGCTCCGAATAGGAAAGAATGTGTAATTTGGTTAGGAAAAGATGAGGCTTTTTTCTTCTTTTATTATATATAGCTACAATTACAAAATTCTTAATTCTCCATACATTATTATTGTCCTATGGTTATATAAATATATCAGCCCTTCATAATGGTAAGGCAACTCATGAATGGATTCATCCATAGATTCCCATGAGGATAGAAAATGACACTTGAAGATCATGAAATTTTAGAATAAAATCACGCAAATTATGGTTTTATCACCAATAACTTTCTAATTAGGCACGTACTATTGGCCAGTTATCAAACATCTATAACTCTAATCCTTAAAGACAATGGTGTCCTTATCATTTTTTCCAAGTTTTACCATAGAATAATACTTCGGTTATGTTCACAGCTGCTAGAGGTTTTTGACAATAGCACGATCATATATGGGAAACCGAATATGTTGGATTTTAAATTGATATTGGCAATTCAAACTTAGACTTTTGATCATAGTTGTAGGATGGAGTATCAGAAAATTGATTTTGAATCATGTTTTATTGGCATTTGAGTTATATTATGAATCCCATGGAATTCTCTAGAGTGAAGAGTAGGAGTTGAATATGTTATTTTTCTATCATTTTGGATACCCTAACTTGCTAGAATTGTTGGAAGAATAAAATTTTAATATTAGGAAAGTGTGTGCTTCTCTACACTTCTACTTACATTTCCTTGAGAGTTGGGTTTGAGGATGACTGAATTGTCATAATTGTCTTTATATATATTAACCAGGGGGTTTATTTATCTCATTACATATTGTTTAGATTTCACTTGAGATATTCTCTTAGTAAATGTCCTTAATATAGGCTAGATGAAATGAATAAGGTGTGAGATGTCATTAGCACTTCCCAAGGGTTCTTGTAGCATGACATGATTGAAGATATGAAAGTTCACTTAGAATCATTGCTTATGGGTTGGATTGGCATAGAACATCGTTCTTGAGTGTGTCTAGTGTTTGGGGTATAGTTGTGTTACTCTACTTTTTAAATAAAAGAGATAAAGGTCAAATCCTTATGAGTAGAAATGAGAGGGAAACATTAAACTTGTGAATTTCTTAGAATTTTATACATGTTGTACATGCTATTCATTTGATATATGTTTATACTTCCTGAAATTGTTGAATTTCCATGAATACCTTGAAGAGAAATATATAATTTTTACCTATTTATGCATTCTTTAGTTCTCTATGAGCTATTATGAAACCAAGTTATACTTACCATTGAACCAGATAGATATTGGTGAAACTTTGAACTTGACATGTTGTGAAAGTTAAGGGAAGAATTTTTACTTAAGTTCTTTGTGTATGTGGAATACACCCATGAAAAATGTTGTGCTATGCATTAAGTAATAAGGAATATGATAACTTTTGCATGACTATGAGTGTTTTTGTGGATTTGCCTTTGGATTCCATGAACTCTGTTTGATTGTCTTAGATTGGTTATGAAAGGAATACTTCTATATGTGAAATGTTTTGGATTCCTTGATATACTTATATGTGTAATTCAAAGACAAAGAGTATGATGCTTTATGATTTTCGTTAATCCTCTATTGTAACACTAATTCCACAGTTATGACTTTGGAACAATCTCTGATTGTTCTATATGAGATGGAAATGAGAACTTGCAAATGTTTAGACTACTCAGAGAAGGGTGTTTTCTAAGGCATTGGAATGCTTTAATTTCATTATATTGTTTAAGCAATTAAAGTTCGTAAGTTCATATGCACCAATTCCATTACTCCTCTTTGTTTTTCTTTTTTAGACTACCTCGAGTTGGGTTGGGTATCTTTCATGTCAGGAAAGATTTCGGGGCAGCATAACTGCTTTGTGGTAGGGTGGAAATGCACTCCTACAATATTCTTGCCCCTTGATGTTTGTGTGGTATAGGTGTCTGGAGCTCCTATCAGGAAGGTCTTCTTGTTTAGCATATTATACTTTCTTGTTATCGACCAGATGGTCTAGTATAATGACATTGTAACCAATGACTCATGTAAATCTCTGTCTTTTTGTAAATTTAGTTCTTCTTGGTTGAAATTCTTCATAATTTATTAGTCTTGGGTTGTCGAAATGGTTAATGATCTTGATGTAATAATTCTTGACATACTGCTAGTGTGTTTGACAATGTGGTCGACACTTTTCTTGTTGTAGACGCAATTATTCTATTCAAAAAGTTTCTTAAACCATGTACCTTTTTCACTATAATGTTAATGGAAATTATTTGAATTGTCGATATTTGGGTTCGACATTTGACTGTGTTGACTGACTCCCTTGTCTTTTCTATATTGTTGATGTGGCACCTTTTGCCAAGGTTACAGTCCTTATATATGGTATCAGAGCTCTGGGTTCCACTCTAGGGCCTTAAGTTTTCTATGCTTAGTTGTGACCCTTAGTCGCACAGTCTAAGTAAACTAATGCTTAGTCTATGTACATAAGTGATAGTCTTGTGTGCTGATCATTGAGACTCCTAGTTATGGTTTCTTCTTACAAAAAGGAAAGGATGACTCTTGTGTTGAGTTTTACAAGTAAAAACAATCACTTTCAGGACATTACCTCTTGTGTGTGTATGTGAGGTTTCTGGGTTGTCCTTGCTTTCTCCCTAAACCATAAAAATGGAAATATTTTTGAAGTGCTTGAAATGTGTACTTTTGATTGGTGTAATTGTGTTTGCTCAAATTGGAACTATGGTGTGAGTAATGCACTTAAGGTTAAATGTCTATTTTTTTGCATGTGAGAAGCAAGAGAGGCAATAAATCTCCGTGATTTATTGGTGCAGTTAACTGATGATCAACTTTTACACTAAGGATATGAATATACATGCCAAAGATTGAGGCTAGGATGAATGAAAATTATATACATGTACAATATTGTGAAATGATACATTTTGCATGTGTGATGCAAGGGAAAGAAAATGAAATGATGTGATAGGTCATTTGAGAAAAATATTATGGAACTAGATCTTCAAGAGATTCTTGGGAAAAGAACCTAACATGTCATGTAAAAAAAAACCAATGAAATTTTGCAAAAGTAATTGCATGTTGCAAAGATATAAAAAAAAATAGAGAGAATTATCAATGTTATGTTGCATAAACCAATGGCATGTGATGATAAATAGTGATGTGATCTTTGGGACATATGTTTTTCAAGTGTTTGGTCATGTTCTTTAGCACACCTTGGATGCAAGGTGTCGTGTAGCTTCTACTCCCTCCTTATGGCTAGTGTTAGTCACTCTGTATATGTGGTTTGATTTTCAATTGGTTATGTTATTTTTAGCCTTGATGAACTTGGAAGTAATTAAGGGCTAGCTTGAAATTTTTAAGTTTCCTTGTTACTATCTAGTCACCAAATTTTGTGTATTTTTCAAATATGGTTCTTGTTCACATTTATTTCTATTGATTTTTCTCATACTTTTTATTTTGATTTGAAATTTGTGAACTTTGGATTTGATATTTTATTATGATCTTGAGGTGGCTAGGATTTGTATTTTATGTTGCTATTATTTTGATGTGAAGTGATGTTCTCTATCATGTTCAATGTGGAACATTGATAGAATGTATAAGGGAGTAGATTGCAAAGAACATACCATTCCTATTCTTGCAATCAAATTTTTCTTGAAATATATCTTATCAGTTAAGAAATGTTCAAAGTAAAGTAGCCTGCACATAGTTATGAATATTAAATATGCATTGTATGAAATAATTAGTATTGATCAATACACTTTGATGTGAGTTTTGATATTATGAGGAGTACTGCATGGATATTCTTGAGATGAAGGATTCCATGAGAAGGGTACATTTTATGGCCCTAGTATGATATTACTAGCATATGGATCACTATGCATGAGGCATTACGTGAAATTTTATTTGAGGTATTTGAACTTGATGTATTATTTTGATGCACTTGATGTTCGACGAGTAGGTCGACATCTCTTGATAAAAATAGACTAGAGTTATTTTGTGTTAATACACTATTTGTGTTCTTGACAGAATGTCAACTCACTTTTCTCTTATGTATTATGTTTCATTTGACCAGTTGGATCAAATTATGTGATTTCTTACATGATGTATGCAATGGTCCATGATGAAAGGCATAATTCCTTTGACTACTTGACTTGTTGTGTGATTTCAACACTTTTGATTAATGCATTATTGCATGAAAATAAAATATATGATATGCATGAGTTGCATCATTTACTTACTAAATATGAGAATTGGAAAGCTTACCTTCTGGTGAGGGGTGTTGAATGTGGGAAAAATAGGGAAGGGTAGAAGTGATGTTTTATTTTTCACTCTACTTGTCAATAGAAATCTGGTATTAAAATACTTTGGCCAAAGTTGTTTGCATATGTTTTCTTAAATGTGTTTCCTATGTTTCATCTCCCTGACACATCAATGATTATGTTCTACATTAGGCATATGTGCTTTGTAGTTAGTTTTGCGGTTGCACCAAATACCCCCTGCCTTTTGTATTTTTTTATAGGCTGCAGGGTTGGGAATTTTGCGAGGAGGTAGAATCCCAAGGAAGTGTAAGGCTTTATGGTTGGGCAGGAAGTGCCTGAGTCACACTCTCATCTTGAGATAGCAGATGGACATTTTTCTGAGGGCTTATGAGATAGGGATCTATAGAGGAACATTTGTCTGAGGTCTTATGAGACATGGATCTATAGAGGGACAATTTGTCTGATGAAACTTATGTATCTTGTTTCATGATTGACTTTAATGATCTTTATTCTAAAGTATACTTTTTATGTATGACATACTTGATGTATTTGATTTTATGTAAGATGAATTATCATGATGTATTGAAATACTTATGTCTGGATTAAGCACAACCATATAGCAGAAAATATGAATGCTTATTTATGTTAAGATGTAACAGTTATTTGACTCATACTGTCTTAGAGATGAAAACATATTTGTTATGATGTATTGAGTTAAAACTTCTCTATTAAGTACTATTGTGACAAGATGGGCATGAGGGCCTAGGTCACATAAATGGAAGCTGGATCCACTAATCTTACATGTGATTTGTGAGCATACATGGCTGATTTTTTCACTTAGAACATACCACATGTTCTAGATGGTATGTAAAATGATTATTCTAGTTATTTAAGATAAAGTTATGATCTAAATCTAAGTTGAGTTAAGAAATTATAATCTTTATATGATTATGTTGTCCCTTGATAATGAAATTTAAAATATTTTCTCCTTTTTAGGTATTGACATTGTGAATGAGCTAAAAGTATTGTGAGTGTAAACATATGAGTATGATAGGAAATTAATATGAATTATCCAATAATGTGGTCAATTCAATGGGATGCCAAGGTATGGTAAATAAATCATAGGTATGTGGGTGCTTTGTTGTTATTTTAAGGTATTATGCAGATTTATTAATGAAAGCGTTGAAATAAGGGAATGTTAGATTTTGATTTGATTATGATAATGACATGAATTGATGCTTTGGTGTTGTTCCTATGAATATAACAGATGGAACGACACATCATAAGAAAGGGGAATATTGTCGGACACAGGTAGCCTAACCTTGAAAAACTAGAAGGTAGTAATGGAATTCACACACTCACTAGAATTTGTCTATGATGCTTGGTAACCAAGTTTTATTTGGTGTTTTCTTTAAATGTGTGCGTACAGTATCTTTACAAAAATGATTTGATGAATATGTGTGTTACTTCTTTAATAAAATTTTATAAATTGATATTTTGAATGCATGGAGAATTGAAAAGTAGAGCATAATTTCCTCAGCAAGTCAAAGTCATGGTATTGCTATTAGGACAAATAATTCTGAATGATTTTCACATTATTACACTATCCTGAATGTTGTAAAAACAAAAGAAAGATAGATTGCATTTAACGAATTATTTCTCATATGCTAATATTATTTCTCATATGATATGTTCCTATTGATGCATCAGGACGATGCATTGTCTAAGGGGAGAAAGATGTCATAACCCAAAAATTGACTATTGAATTATTGACGAAAATAAAAATTTGGATTTCAAATTTTATTATAAAAGTTATAAAAAAATTATTCACATATCTTAGTTTTCCCGATACGAATGAAATGGTTATGGGAAAATGGGGAAGTTAAGAGATAACTGTTTTTCTATTTGGGGGGGGCAGATAAAAATCTGAAAACCGTTTCTTGAAGGGGTTTTTTTTGGTTGGCTCTTTGGTGTGTTGTGGGATTGGGGAAGAAGGGGCATGAATTTGAGTAGAAGCTTGAGCAATAGAAGAACTAGATTTGGGAGAGAGAGAATTGATAATTATGAAGAAGCTCTCCAATGGAATCCCTTAAAAAGTTGTCAACTTATGACAGGCTCAGAACTACTATTATGCAGTGTTACTGAGGAAAATAATGAAACGCTTCACAAGGAAGTGGATGTCCGTAAGCTTGGGCTCAGTGAAAGACAGATGTTCATTGAACGTCTCTTGAGAGTTGTAGAGGAAGACAGTTAGGCAGTGGAATTTAAATGCCCCAACTCGACAGAGAAGATACAAGGTTGTTCACACAGGGTTGTGAGCCATTGAGGTGACCAAAATAAGGCAAAATTGACTAATGTTAAGGGATACACTTACTCTCTCACCTTTTTTGTCGCTCGGACCTGCGCTCAATTGCGCTCAATATTCATGTGCTTCCTACCTACTGGAATATGGACTTGCAGACTCAGAAGATCCTACTTGTGGTTCGGTCATTAACGCCATTGCTTGAAACAGCTCACTACGCACAAGAAGAAAAAAGTTCTGATGATGATTGGAGATTTTAAGATCATTACGGAGGTGCTAAGTGATTATGTTCCACCTGAGGGCAATGGGACATATTTTTGTGATGTATATTAAGGTTGGGAAATATTACGAGAACATGGTGATTGAGAGGAATGTAACAAATCTGATGATGATCAGAGATGACATGAACAGAACTTGCATGATGGGAAACAGAAGCATTGGTGTTTCCCAAAGTCTTTTTGGCTCTGCAACTTTTGGTATGTTGAAATTCTTGTTTTCTATTATCACAACATGCACTGATTGGCTGTTTGTTACTGTTTGGAGTATCCAAAGCTCCGAATAGGAAATAATGCGTAATTTGGGTAGGAAAAAATGAGGCTTTTTTCTTCTTTTATTATATATAGCTGCAATTACAAAAGTCATAATTCTCCACACATTATTATTGTCCTATGTTTATATAACTATTTTAGCCCTTCATAATGGTAAGGCAACTCATGAATGGATTCATCCATAGATGCCCATGAGGATAGAAAATGGCACTTGAAGATCATGAAATTTTAGAAAGAAATCATGCAAATTATGGTTTTATCACCAATAACTTTATAATTAGGCACACATTGTTGGCCAGTTATGAAACATCTGTAACTCTAATCCTTAACGACAACGGTGTCCTTATCATTTTTTTCCAAGTTTAACCATAGAATAATACTTATGTTATGTTTACAGCTGCTAGAGGTTTTTGACAATAGCACGATCATATATGGGAAACCAAATATGTTGGATTTTAACTTGTTATTGGCAATGCAAACTTAGAATTTTGATCATAGTTGTAGGATGGAGTATCAGAAAACTGATTTTGAATCATGTTTTATTGGCATTTGAGTTATATTATGAATCCCATGGAATTCTCTAGAGTGAAGAGTAGAAGTTGAATATGTTATTTTTCTATCATTTTGGATACCCTAACTTGCTAGAATTGTTGGAAGAATATACTTTTAATATTAGAAAAAGGGTGTGCTTCTCTACACTTCTACTTACATTTCCTTGAGAGTTAGGTTTGAGGATGACTGAATTGTCATAATTGTCTTTATATATATTAACCGGGGGGTTTATTTATCTCATTACATATTGTTTAGATTTCACTTGAGATATTCTCTTAGTAAATGTCCTTAATATAGGCTGGATGAAATGAATAAGGTGTGAGTGTGTGTGAGTTAATACACCGTCATGAAATTAGGACAATTAACTACAATTCTATGGAAAGAAATAAGCAAATTAATCTAAAGAATTGCATTTAACATCCATAACATCCCATGGTTCTCTAGCTAGGCTTTGCAAGTAGAGCTCTCAGCATTAATCTCCACTAGTGACCATCCTAGAATGAGAAAAATATGATAAAATGCTTAATCTAGCTCTGAATTCTCTCAATTTGATACAAAAATAAACTCAAATGCTCTCATACAATGATATGCTATCTCAATTTTCTATGAAAATGCTCTCACTATTGCTCAAGATGCTATGAAATTTCCTATAATGAGGATGCTTTGCATTCAAATTTTCTAGGATTATGATTGTGCTTGAAAAATGCTTGTATTTATAGTAAAATCCCAAGGGTAGGGGGTAGAGTGAATTGACCATGATTTAGCCTTGGTTAGGTAAAAGGCTTTGATATGGTTTGAAATGGTGGGACAATTTGAATGGTTGTCTCAAAGGTTGGGACAAAGGGACAAATTTGAGTGATGGAGATTCAATTCTAAAAATGAGTGATTGAGATTCAAATTTAGGAGTGATCCATGTGCTTTTGTGTTCTCAATTCTCATTGGTTGCTCAAATTCATGTTGAAAGATATTAGGATTTATTTAATTAAATTATCCATGTAGGGGAATAGGTTCAATTTGATTTTTGATTTAAGACTATACAATTAATTGATTAAAATCAATTATATAATTTTGATTGATCCTTTTAGACTTAAATTTGATTATTTGATGTCATTATTAATTAATCCTTTGATTTTATTTGATTTAATCCCAATTTAATTGATAAATGTCCATTTGAATTGATTTTGATCCAGTTTGAAGCATTTTGGTGAGATTTGCAGATTTTGATGATACTAAGACACCTGGTCAATTTTGGGTGTCTACAAATGCCCCTCTTTGATTGATGTGCGAAGCGCATTGATTCAAAGAAAATTGCATGTCCTGATCACTGATTTGATACTAATTGATTGATTGATTGATACAACTGATCTGATACTGAAACCCTTATTTGATTTGAAACCCTGATTCACCACTGATTGATTTGATGCACTGATCTAATTTGATGATAAAAATTTGATTCACAACTCTAATTTAAAAATCTGATTCACCACTCTGATTTGAAACTCTTGTTGGAAAGTGACAATGCAAGCAATTTTTATTTTGTCATTGTTGTCAAACCTTAACTGGTGAGACTATTGTTATCTATTTGAGTACCATATCCACTGTTGATGAAGAATATTTAACAAGAAGACCAAGTGAATGGTTGAGTTAAGGCAAATAAA
>MU226789.1:147579-158913 GCA_018584345.1 Thuja plicata
CAATAATCAACCCAAAAACTTAGTACCACAATATTAAGCCTCTAGTTATCTTCAGTCCTATAAGATGAATGCCTCCAAATACTTTTATCAAATTACTACTGCTCGGAATGCTTTGTAAAACCTTCTAATTTATGTTTACCGAATAGTAGTATGTTAATTTACCAAAAGATAGTAAATTATCTAGAGTATACCGATCAATCCAATTAAGTTACATGTAATGAAAAATACTAAAGTAATGACTCGTAAACACATTGACACATGGATTTTTAACATGGAAACCTTGTTAAGGGAAAAACCACTTGGGACCGGTAACACAAAATGTACACTCTTCTGAAGTGAGCTCGGTGAAGAGCCAACCCTGTTAAAGGTTACAAACACATTTTTAGGTGTGACCTTGTTAAAAGGATTTAAAATTTTAGTCTATCACCTATATCGGGCATCTCTATGTTACCTTCCTTGATCAAACACTCACTTGGCCTGTCAATAGGTATCTGGCATCTCATGCTATCTTCATGATCAAACTTTTTGATACTCCTTGGGATGTATCTCAATATAGAAAGGATCTTTAAATCCCTCTCGGTTAAGATACTTTTTGAATCAATGGTTAAACTGAAATAGTATGATCTGTTCACATATACAACTTATAGATTTTCAGATCTATTATAATCTCATAAAACTATTCTGATCAATATATCTCAGTTTATACCTCTTTTCCACTTTGATTCTTCTCGGTGATGTTGTGCTCTGTTGCTCAGTGTCTGTAGAAAACTTTATCTCTTTCCTCAGCTTGTTGATCAGGACTGTATGAAGTTGCTCTTCATCAATTTCTCTTCGGCATCCTCTTTTCATTCATTCACCCACCACACCAATTCGTAATGAATTGAGTTGTCTCTTTATAGACATGATATCACAGTTGTTAGGTTCTTGATTTTCTTGATCTTGGCGTGATCCAAAATTCTCACAAATTAGATTTAAAGAAAAACTTTTGTTTTATCTCGCTAAGATCTTCTTGCCAACTGGACAAAACAATTTTAAATCCATTACTTATCTATGACTTTATTTTCTTGATGAAAACAAAGATAACTACCATTTAAGTCTATATTTAGCTCTACCAGCTAGATATTCTATCTTTTCTGAACTCAAATTAATTTCAGTGTTTAACTCTTTGATAGCTTTGGTCAACACTCCAGTTCTCCTTGGGCTTCTCCATCGGTTTACACTATGTTTTTGGCCGTCAGTTATGCTCGTGATTCTTCTCGTCAGTAATTCTCATCGGTGTTTTTGCTTGGGGATCACTATGACTTGACTTTAGGTGATCTTTTTCCTTTGGTGTTCACTGACTGTCGATGTTTGAAGTCATATAGTGAATGTTTGTCTTTTCTGCATTACTGAAATTATAATATTTATCTCTTTGATTCTCTAAAGTCTTTGACACTTTGATTATAACTGATTAGATTATATCAAGTTGACATCAATGACAATACAATCCATTAACTGATTTAATGTCTTGCATAATCCTTCTACATTTCAGTGATCAACTTAACATCTTCAAACATTCAATCAGTTACATGTCATCAATCTCTCCATTTGGCATTTATGGAAACATACTACATTATCATACTATACTATCACTAATACAATATAAAATATACAGTTTCATCAAGCTTTCCTAATGTAACTATTACAAATGTTTGGCTCTCGGTAAGCTCAAAAAATAGTTTGGATTTGATTCATGTAGAGTGGTTGTCTTCAATCTTCAATCCCTTCTTTGGATAGATGTATCATTTGATATCTTTGTTTTCATATGTGCTCTGCCTTGACTTTTCCTCTTCTTGATAATCTCTTTTTCCTTTGACAGCAATCTTTCTCTTTTTCTAAACTCTCTCCATTTGTTACTTCTCTCCCTTAGATGGATATTTCATATGTAATCAATTTCTCTCCCTTAGAATATTGATTAACTCTTCCCTCTAATTCTTAGGAACTTCTCTTCATGGATGATGATATAATATTTTCTGATCAATGAGATAATCTCTCCCTTATGATAGATTATCTCTTCCTTTATATGATAATGGAATCATCTCTCCCTTTGATAATGAAAATCTCTTCCTGATGATAATGAGATAATTCTCTCTCTTTGACAACAATGCCAAATAAAAATACTTCTCATTTTATCATCTAAATCATGTTCCATACTTTTGCATAATATATTCCTTGAATTTTCCTATCCATCAGCAATACAATGTTCTAATTTTTGGTGTAGATTTGTACCTTGCTATGTACAGATGTATCTATTTTTGTCCATCTTAGTATTTGCATCAACATGATTGATCTTTAGTTTTGGTATAGGCTGATGCAACCTCCTGGTCAGCTTACTAACTGATAGACAAGGGTTGGACCCCTAGTCTCTGTCTCAGATACTCAAATGTTTCCTTCAGTAATGGCTTTGTGAATATGTCAGCTAATTTTTCCTTTGATTAAACATATTCCAGTGTCACTTCCTTAGCTTTCACATGTTATCTTAGATAGTGATACTTGATAGCAATATGCTTAGTCTTAGCATGCATGACTAGATTCTTAGAAATGTTAATAGCACTGGTATTATCACAATAGATAATTACTGGTTCAATGATCTTCATATTCATACCTTCCAACAATTGTTTGATCCATGCAATATTGGAGCAATTTGCAGCAGCAGCCACATACTCTGCTTCTGCAGTAGACTGAGAGATGCATCCTTGCTTCTTGCTTATCCATGTGACAAGTCTGTCACCCATGAAGAATGCTCCTCCAGTTGTGCTCTTTCGGTCATCAATGTTTCCAGCCCAATCAGCATATGTATAGACTTGTAGCTCAAATTTTCCTTCTCTTTTGTACCATAAGCCATATTACTCGGTGTACTTCAGATATCTCAAAATTCTCTTGACAGCAGTCATATGTGATTCTTTTGGATTAGCAGAGAATCTTGCAACTATTCCAACTGTGTGTGCTATATCTGGTCTGGCGTGAACAACATACATCATTTTTCCAATCATTGATCTGTATAAGGTATGATTTACCTCATTGGATTTGTCTTCTTTTGTCAACTTACATCTGGTAGCCATAGGTGTTCCAACTGGTTTGGAATCTTCCATCTTGAATATCTTCAGCACTTCCTTGATGTATTTAGACTAAATGATGTATATGCCTGCATCTTGTTGAAGAATCTGTAGACCAAGAGAGAATTTGATCTCTCCAAACATAGACATTTCAAATTCCTTGCTCATTTCATTAGCAAAGGATTTTCATAACAATTCATTTCCCCCAAAAATGATATCATCAACAAAAATTTCAGCAATCAGAATATTACCATCGGTATCTTCTTTTAAGTACAAATTTCTATTTTCACTTGTTCTAACAAATTTTATCCTAATGAGATATCAGTGAAGTATTTCATACTAGGCTCTCGATGCTTGTTTCAATCCATACAGGGCTTTATGTAGTCTACATACCATGTTTCTCTTGTCTGGATCAACAAACCCTTCTGGTTGTTCAATGTATACCTCTTCTTCCAATATTCCATTTAGGAATGCAGATTTGGCATCCATTTGGTATACCTTGAATCCTTTAAATGAAGCATAAGCAAGTAAGATTCTAAGTCCTTCTAGTCTTGCAATGGGTGCAGAGGTTTCTCCATAATCAATACCTTCTTCTTGTGCATATCCCTTGCATACTAACCTTGTTTTGTTTCTTGTCACTTCTCCATTCTCATTCAGCTTGTTTCTAAATATCCATTTGGTACCTATGACATTCTTTTCATATGGTCTCAGTACTAGTGTCCATGTATTGTTCTTCTCAATCTATTCTATTTCTTCATTCATAGCACTAACCCATTCTTCATTTTCAAGTGCATTGTTAACAAATTTAGGCTCAAAATCAAAAAGTAAACATCTGGTATTAAGTTACTTACTTCTTTTTCTTGTTCCAGCCTTTTTTTCTCCTATGATTTGATTATGTGGATGATGTCTTCTGACATACTTGGCAAGTTTTGGTTCAGCTCTGTATTCATCATTCTGATCATCTTTTTCACCTTCATTCTCATCTCCATTGTTCGGAACATCATCTTGAGGATTATCCTGATTGTCGGTAATTTTAGCCTGATGCTTGGGTATAATGTTTTGATCCTCAGGAGTGACACATTGTTTCTCAGGTAGAGTGTCAGGTTCTATATAAACAAACCTGTTGTATTCCTCTGGTTCCTTTTTGCTTTCCTTATCATTCTTTTCTGCAAATTCATCTATTTTCACATTTGCACTTTTAATGATTTTATTAGATGACTTGTTTAGACATTTATAGGCCTTGCTTTTGGTTGAGTACCCTAGAAAGATACCTTCATCACTTTTGGAGTCAAGTTTTCCATTTCTATCATCCTTCAAAATATAGCATTGACTACCAAAGATTCTGAAGTAACTTACATTGGGTGTATGACCATACCAAAGCTCATAGGGTGTCTTCTTTGTGTCCTTCTATTGTACTATGTTTAATGTATAGACAGCAGTACTGACATCTTCCCTCCATAAAGTTTGAGTGATGCTTTTCTCAATCATCAATGTTCTTGCACTGTCAACAATTTATTTGTTTCTCCTTTTAGCAATTCCATTTTGTTGTGGTGTTCTCAGTGCATAAACTTGTCTTTTAATTCCATGCTCATTGCAATAGTCAGTGAATTCTTCTGAAGTAAATTCCCCCCCTCTATTTGACCTTAAGCATTTCAATTTCTTTTCACTTTGTTTTTCTACCATTTCTTTATACCATTTGAACATCTTAAATGCTTTTGATTTATCTTTTAAAAATATGACTGTCATCATTCTAGAAAAATCATCAACAAAGAGAATATAATACCTATCTTCATAGCTCATGGGTCCACATAGATCTGTATGGACTAATTCTAGAATTGTAGTAGATGTATGGGTTTTACTCTTGAAACTAGACTTTTTCATCTTACCTTTTTGACAATTCTTGCACATGATATGCTTGGCCTTAGTCATGCTCGGTAAGCCTCTGACATTCCTTTTGTTTCTTATCTTTATCATGTTATCAAAGTTCAAATGACACAATCTTTTGTGCCACAACCATATGTCTTCATTTCTAGCCATTAAACAAGTTGTGTTAGTGTCATCAAGATAGAAAAGGTTACCTTTTGTATGCTCACTGGTACCAATCAACCTTCCTGATTCACTGTAGATTTTTGCCTTCTTATTTTCAAATGCTACTCTGTGACCTGAATTGTTCAATTGTGAAACACTTAACAAATTATAATTCATTCCTTTTACCCAGTAGGCATTTTTACATTTTATCAGGTTATTCAACATTATGGTTCATTTACCTTCAACTAGACAAGGTGTATCATTTCCCATTCTCACTGAACCACCATTATAGTATTCAAAAGTCTCAAACTTTTTTTTATCACCGGTCATATGGTGAGTGCAGCCACTATCTATGATCCAGACATCATTTTTACTAACTTTATATATGAGTGCAATTTCTACATACCTTTCTTCATCTTCATCTAAATCATCCTTCATGGCTACAAATACCATCTCGATGTCTTCTTCTAATTTGGTGTCGGTGTCATCAGCTCTTTTCTCAGCTAGGCAATAAGCTTTCTTCCCTTTGTCCTTGTAGTCTCGGGTATCACTCTTGTCAGATTGTCTGTTGCTTCAGTAATCTCTATTATCACCTTTATCAAACTTCTTCTCATATGATCTATCATTTCCTCTATCATATTTTCTTCAGTTTGGGCATCTTTCAGCAAATTGTCCAACCTATTTACAATTGAAACATACAAGTGGTAATTTACCTTTGTATCTACCTTTGCCTCTCTACAATCTTTTGGCCATAAGTGCTTCAATCTCATCAAGTCCTTGATCCTCATTATCACTGTCACTATCATTTCTAACAGCATGTCTATGACTTGAGTTACTTATCTTTAGAGAAGATTTGAATACATATTCTATAGATGGTAAGACACTATTATCAAAGTTGTTCATCTCAAATGAAATTAGTCTACCAATCAGACTATCTAGAGTAACTGTATTGTTTGCAAATGCTCTCATTTCTTGAATAGAAAAAACTCTAAGAGCATATACAAGCAATAAGGTTCTTAAGATTTTTCTTACCACTGTCTCCTCTTCAAGTACACCTCCAACTCCTCGGATAAAATTTACTACCTCTTTGTTTCTGCAGCTATACTGAGTAATATTTTCTCCTTCTTTCATCCTTAGGTCATCAAACTTCCCTCTGAGGCTTTCTGCCTTTGCTCTTAGTACATTGGCATCTCCTCCATGTACAAGCTTCAACTTATCCCACATTTTCTTTGCAGAGGTGTGGGTTTTGACATCTTCAAACTCAGCATCGAAGAGTGATGATGTAAGTTCTATCATCATGCAGTTATGCTCATGATTTAATCTTAATTTCTCAAGAGTGTGAGGTCCTGTAGGCAACACATATTCAGTATCTAATTATTGAACAATATCATTTCCAATACCTGATACGTGGAGTCTTATTCTACTTTGCCATGATGCAAAGTTGTCTTTACTCAACTTGGGCACATCTCATATGTTCATCTTGTGATCTTTTTCTTGAACTATTAAAATCCATTTCTAAGCACACAAGCTCTGATACCAATTGTTAGCAATAACTGAGAGGGGGGTGAATTAGTGGCCTCAAAAATATTCCAATAATCAACCCAAAAAAATTAGTACCACAATATTAAGCCTCTAGCTATCTTCAGTCCTATAAGATGAATGCCTCCAAATACTTTTATCAAATTACTACTGCTTGGAATTCTTTGTAAAACCTTCTACTTTATGTTTACCAAATAGCAGTCTATTAATTTACCGAAAGATAGTAAATTATCTAGAGTATACCGATCAATCCAGTTAAGTTAAGTGTAATGCAAACACTAAAGTAATGACTCATAAACACATTGACACGTGGATTTTTAACATGGAAACCCTGTTAAGGGAAAAACCCACTTGGGACCGGTTACCCAAAATTTTCACTCTTATGAAGTGAGCTCGGTGAAGAGCCAACCCTGTTAAAGGTTACAAAC
This sequence comes from Thuja plicata, assembly GCA_018584345.1. Classification (NCBI taxonomy): domain Eukaryota; kingdom Viridiplantae; phylum Streptophyta; class Pinopsida; order Cupressales; family Cupressaceae; genus Thuja; species Thuja plicata. The sequence continues at coordinate 154,670 of MU226789.1, forward strand.
ACGCTGTTAGGTGTGACCTTGTTAGAGGATTTAAAATTTTAGTCTGTCACTTGATATCAGGCATCTCTATGATACCTTCCTTGATCAAACACTCACTTGGAATGTCAATAGGTATCTGGCATCTCATGCTATCTTCATGAGCAAACTTTTTGATACTCCTTGGGATGTATCTCAATATAGAAAGGATCTTTAAATCCCGCTCGATTAAGAGACTTTTTGAATCAATGGTTAAACTGAAACAGTATGATCTGTTCACATATACAACTTATACTTGTAGATTTTCAGATCTATTGTAATCCCATAAAAATATTCTGATCAATATATAATAGTTTATACCTTTGCTCCACTTTGATTCTGCTCGGTGATGTTGTGCGTTGTTGCTCGGTGTCCATAGAAAACTTTAGCTCTTTCCTCAGCTTGTTGATCAGGACTGTATGAAGTTGCTCTTCATCATTTTCTCTTTAGCATCCTCTTTTCATTCATTAACCCACCACACCAATTCGTAATGAATTGAGTTGTCTCTTTATAGACATGATATCACCATTGTTAGGTTCTTGATTTTCTTGATCTTGGTGTGATCCATAATTCTCGCCAATTAGATTTAAAGCAAAACTTTTGTTTTATCTCGCTGAGATCTTCTTGCCAACTAGACAAAACATCTTTAAATCCTTTACTTATCTCTGGCTTTATTTTGTCGATGAAAAAAAATATAACTACCAGTTAAGTCTATATTTTTCTCTGCCAGCTAGATATTTTGTCATTTCTGAACTCAAGTTAATTTTGGTGTTTAACTCTTTGATAGCTTCGGTCAACACTCTAGTTCTCCTCGGGCTTCTCCATTGGTTTACACTATGTTTCTGGCCATCGGTTATGCTTGTAATTCTGCTCGTCGGTGTTTTTTCTCAGGCATCACTATGACTTGACTTTCGTTGATCTTTGTCTGTCGGTGCTCACTAACCATCGGTGTTTGAAGTCATATTGTGAATGCTTGTATTTTATGCATTACTGAAAGTATAATCTTTATCTCTTTGATTCTCTGAAGTCTTTGACACTTTGATTATAACCAATTAGATTATATCAAGTTGAAATCAATGAAAATACAATCAATTAACTGATTTAATGTCTTTCATTATCCTTCTGCATTTCGGTGATCAACTTAACCTCTTCAAACATTCAATCAATTACATGTCATTAGTCCTAGATTAATTATGAAAGGAATATTTCTATATGGGAATTTTTTTGGATTTCTTGATATACTTATATGTGTAATTCAAAGACAAAGAGTATGATGCTTTATGAGTTTCGGTAATCCTCTATTGTAACACTGATTGCACAGTTATGATTTTGGAACAATCTCTAATTGTTCTATATGAGATGGAAATGAGAACTTGCAAATGTTTAGACTAATCAGAGAAGGATGTTGTTTTCTAAGGCATTGGAATGCTTTAATTTCATTATATTTTCTAAGCAATTAAAGTTTGTAAGTTTATATGCACCAATTCCATTACTCCTCTCTGTTTTTCTTGTTTAGACTACCTCGAGTTGGGCTGGGTATCTTTCATGTCAGGAAATATTATGGGGAATCGTAAGTACTTCATGGTAGGGTGTAAATGCACTCCTACAATATTATTTCCCCCTGATGTTTGTGTGGTACAGGTGTCTGGAGCTCCTATCAGGAAGGTCTTCTTGTTTAGCATATTATACTTTCTTGTTATCGACCAGATGGTTGAGTATAATGACATTGTAACCAATGACTCATGTAAATCTTCTCTCTTTTTGTAAATTTAGTTCTTCTTGGTCGAAATGCTTCATAATTTATTATTCTTGGGTTGTCAAAGTGGTTAATGATCTTGATGTAATAATTCTTGTGACATACTGTTAGTGTGTTCGACAATGTGATCGACACTTTTCCTATTGTAGAGGCAATTATTCTATTCGATGAGTTGCTTAAACCATGTACCTTTTTCACTATAATTTTAATGGAAATTATTTTTTTATCGATATGTGAGTTTGACATTTGACTGTGTTGACCGACTCCCTTGTCTTTTCTATATTGTTGATGTGGCACCTTTTGTCGAGGTCGCAGTCCTTACAGTTTGGTACAAGTGCTAGTTTATTTATTTCTATTATCTCCAAAATATTTGGTTGATCCAAACATTTATAAAAGGAAAGAAAACAAAAGAAATAATATAATTGTAACATCTGAAATCTAATTGCAGTGTGGAAGTATAAACGGGGGTCTAGTGCATTTCAAACATTGATACGCATGAAGAAAATACAAACAAGCAGCTATTTCCAAAAAATTGTGTGAGATTTGTTGGTTGAGGAAGATGATTGGCTCAATGTGAGAAAAAAAAATTTCCAATGATCCATTCCACATGAGGAAGATAATTGGTTTCGGTCTTCTCTAAATACCGTTTCATATATTTTGATTACAAAGTGCAAAAAATAATCAAAAGAGCCATATATTTTCTAGTTTTAATGCAGTGAATTGATTTTTAAATTGAGTTATACTAGTTTGGGTGAATACATATTATCTTGTATAGAAAATATTTGAACATCTTTAGTAAACTCCAATTTTATCACATGTCAATAGCTCTTTAGTTGTAAGCTCATGGAGAACCACATTAAACTATTAAAAAGAAATTCTTTTACACTAAATCTTAAGTTGAATGGGAAATATTTATAAGGCAAAGCCTTTATCAAAAGATTTCCCTTAAGATTAATGAGGAATAGGAAGGTTAGCCATGGATAGATGGGAAGATGTGCATTTTATTAATATGGATGAACACCAAAGATATAATATAGATGGTTAAGATGATAATTTATAGGATATTATAATAGAACAAAGGTGTAATATATATTTTTCAAATGGAATTATAATTATAATGAAAAATATATTAAAATATTAAAATATAAAATATAGACTTAAAAGTTAAATTTTATGCTAAGTGAAGGGAGATGTGAAAAATCATGACTACTAAAGATATATAAGAGCCATCAAACAAAAAGTAACTACCATATGAAAACGTGCATCTTTTATAATGTGATTACAAAAGGTGTATGCAAGGTTAACTCAAATTCACCAACTCTCCCACAATATCACATAATGCACAATCTACCTAACAAACTCTATTTCAATGACTATGACTTGGGCCTACTATAATACCTAATAGAAAATCATCAAGTTTATGCACTCCACTAGTTCATGCTCTAGTAGGAGGTTAGAGCATCACTATTAGAAGTAGTATTACAAGTGATGTTTCAAAGTCAAATAATGCACAAGTTTCAACTTAGTTCTGATGTGATCCATCTACAACTATACATGTGTTTTCTCACGATTGTTTGTCAATGTTTCAAATAGTGGATGGGGATCATCATTTATCAAAAGAGAGACCTCAAGTGTCCAATAAAAATCAACATATTCTATGGTCAAATCTTCTATTGTGGCTAATCATTATAAATATCAATTCTTAAGAATTTCTTTGTCCTCAAAAAGTATTGAGACCTAACCAAGAATAGACACCAAAATCGACAAATCAAATTGCAAGCACTAATCCTAGGATAATACACTACTAACACGGTTATTTATAAAGTCTGCAAATTACATTATTAAAAATTAAATCATGTGAATATTGAAGACACAACTATCAATTTACATAAAGTTAAAAAGAGAAGGATGTCCAAGATGACTGGCATATTATCATCTCCAATTATCTTTTAAAAAAATTCAATTAGATGTATAGGCATTTGTTTTGGATTAAGGATTTACGATTGTCAATTTTGAAAATTGATCTAGGATTCTGGTAACTTCAAAAGACTTGATCAAGTACATAAGAAATTCTAAGAGTATCCTAATATATGATTGTTTGAGTACAAATAATATTCCGGAGGATGCATGGTAATGTCACCTTTTTAAAATGGGATTACAGTTATAACAATAAATTAAAATGTGAAAAAATAAAATACAAATTATCATATAATTTTTAAATATAAATTGAAGTCTAATTTATCTAAAGTCGAGGGCCACATGAAGAATAATGACTATTAAAGCAAAAAGACATATACGACATACAAAACAAGAACTAATCACCATATGAAGAATGTATCTTTTATTATTTGATTATTTTACTCTTTTGGAACATGGCATTGGAATCCATTTAACCTAAGGAAGAAATTGAATTGAAGGACAAAAACCTAACTGACCTTCTAGTAGACATTATTAGAATGTCAAAAAATCTAAT
>MU226789.1:171290-238798 GCA_018584345.1 Thuja plicata
TGATTAAATTATGATTAATAGGAAGAGGCGTGTCCTTTCTTATAAATAATAATGAATAGACATGTCCCATGAAGGGACATGTCTCTCCTAGCCTCATTCCTAATATAAATGAAAGAGAGATTGTTGCGTTTAGAAAATACATAAAAAAAAATAGAGTACTATTACATTTGCAGCTATCCTAAAACTTAATAGGATTCATAATGTATTATGTGAATTGACCAATGAGCGTGTATGTGCATTTATGCTTCCGCAGTTGTCGCGGAAATTATTTAATTTAAATGTTGATTTAATTCTTTTGGGGAATTTTAAGGTTTAGTTTTATTTTAGTTATTTCCGGCTAATTGGTTGTAGTTCAATTCCAAATGCCTGGAATTATTTTATTTAGTTTTGGGGATTTGGCCAATTAGTTTATTAAGTGGCTTAATATTCTAATTTATAAGTCACTTTTATAACAGTGCTTTTATTAGGAAAAAGTGACTTTTTAGACTTCACTTTTCATTTTATGTTTTGGAAAACTTGAGTTTTGCTCCAAGAACCCTCTTTGGAGATTTTAGTGTTTTGCTCGTTGTGGGAGATTGGCTTGTCAGATCATCATGAGGATAGTCTTGTTGGATTCATAGCGTGGATATCCATCTTCTCTGAGATTTTCAGCCTGTTTGAAGTCTTCTCCATTCTCTTCTCTTCATTCCGGCTTTTGAGCATTTGGAATGAGGTAGGGCTTTCTCATTTTTAATATCTTACTCTATTTTGATCAATTATTTTGATTTATATGTGTTTGGGGGTTGAGAACTAGTGTTCCCCTCTAATTTTATGCATTTCCATGACCCGGTTGGGCGTGCATGAGCATTTGTTTATTTCCATATTTTTGGATTTGAAGTTTTTATCTAGTTATGTTGCCGAAATTTTGATGTGTTCTAGGAACTTGAATTTTATATGATTTTTGGTAGTTTGGGCATGTTTTAGAAGTGGGTTTTCAATTTCGTCGAATTCTGAGATGTTTGAATTTTGAGTGTTTTTGGCGTCGCTTCGTTTTGCGTGTCACCCAGTTCTTACGTGTTGCCTTGTTGGCATATTTTTAGTTATTTTGTTGGTATCCTTTGCTACAAGAAGTAGGATTGTGGATTTGGAATGGATAGACGACATTCTCGATATTTTTGTATCCCGATCTAAAAGTGCTCCGTCAAGTTTAATGTGTGGATTTTGCCTTGTTGTCGGTTCGCAGGAATTTTTGAGTGACTGGTTATTTTGGGCATTGTGTGCCATCCTCGTATTATAACGAGATGACTTATGGATTCTATGGGAAACCGCACTCTTGGCAAGTGGCCAATTGAGCTATATGTTATTATTGTTATCATTTTGGTTTCCACTCAGATGTGTTTTCCTGAGTGAGGTTTGTTATTCATTCTCATTGCTTTTCCCAGATCTAGCCCCTTGTATATTGTTGTTCCATTTTTACGTGATGTTGGTTGTGTTCACCATGTGCACATGAGAGTTCTTATGTTGGATCTTGCAAGATCCAAACTCTTGGATATAGGTCAGTTGAGTGTTTTATCATTTGGGGGTTGGAATGGGAAATTGTATTGTCTTTTGGCACTTGTCGTATGGCGAGCAAGGGTATGTACGGGTAGATGTCTGGAGTGGATTCTCATGGTTATCCCGGCCCAGAAGTGGCTGACAAGGTAACGTGTAGTGGTTCTAATGAAGTGATAACCAAATAAACACATGGGTAATAAAACTTAATAAAAGGTATCAGTTTCACCTATATGGTATGTGGCCTCCAAAGGGAGTAGAGTTACCATACCATATGTCACTTGGGAGTACCAAGGGTGGGGTTCAGTGTCTGTAGCCAGTCGCGTGTGTGAGCCGGTACGAGGACACAGTACGAGGCCTCCCGAAAGAGTTGAGTTACCGTACCACATACCGTTGGGACTAGTACGAGCCAAGAGATGACACTCCACTAGATTCCCTACATAGTATCCTTAGTGTGTTATGAGTAGTGACCTGAAATACTACATTTGCATTCATGTTCATTTGTGTACCTTGAGCCATGCATTGGTTGGCGTGTGTGTAGCCTCTTGTGTGTTTGTGTGTGTTATGTGTCTGTGGTCGGGTCATCATCTCCATGAGCACGATGGGGTGGGCCTACGGGTACCACATGGTTGGGTGGTGTTGCAATCCTATAGCACTACTGGGGATCGGAGTACAGAGTTGGTCTTCCTCCAAATACAGGATTGGAGCTTGTTGCTCATTTACTTTTTTAGGTTACTATTATTGATTTATGCAGTTACTTTATGCTCATGTTTATGTACTTGATGTGTACTCTTCTTTTTATGAATTTGACTGCAGTAATATGATGTTATGGTGGTAGATGATATAGATGCTTATCCCTTCTTTAATGTTGTATTTATGTTGATGGTGTAATTGAGTGTCCATAGCCTCGATACACATGTACCTGGTACTCCCCGGTGTGAATCTAGCTTGTATTTTATGTTGTATGTTGGTGTCGGCAAGCCTATCTAGTTTTCAGACTGGGGAGACCGTTCATTGCAATTTTTGGCATCAACGGTCACCTATTTTTAGATTGTACTCAATTCAAGTGGATGACAACAAAAATGTTGAATTCCTAAGATGGTTTTAGGTTCATCATGTTGTAGAGATCTTCAAGACCTTTTTGACACATTTTTAACGGAGTTAATCGGACTCCAGATGCAAAAGTTATGGCTTCCGAAACAGAGCCTAGACGAAGTCTAGTGTAGTGTCATACGAAAGTATACTTTGTCGTATGGGAAGAGGTGTATTATCGTTTCATACCTATTCTTTTGCGGTATGGGAAGTGTTTTGTCATATGAAAGAAGTGCTTTGTCGTACGAGTTTATGTTGCCCTTTCTTCCCTGTTTTGTCGTTTCATGGACAGAGGGCATTTTTGTCCTCGACCAGAGGATGCGAGATAGTTTTTCAGATACCCTTTTTGATGTTATACCTTCCCAAATCAAAACAGTTTGAGTATCAGATGTTTTTGGTGTAAGTGAATGTAATCCATGGACATCCTTGTAATTTAATTTGTTAAATGAACTTGTATGATTTAACGATGATAGGAATCGTACTTTGGGCTTAAAAAGAATCGTTGTGGAATAACGTAGTAATTGGATGAACCTTGTATGCTAATCATGTAGTTTGTAAATGTATGTTGGTGTTGGTTCATGCTTGGGAGTTCTTGGGGTTGTGTTAGACTTCTACTTTGCGCTATGATGTGCTTATCTATCTACTTTTAAAAAAAAAAATTGTTACCTTAGTTTTGGTTTGATCCTTGTGTCCAAGGATTCCCGAGCGGGGCATTACAAGAAGAAGAAGAAGAAGAAGAAGCATCTTACCCGTGTTTTTATCAAGTTCAGAAGCCTAACAAGGGGTGGTTGACCCTTACACAACCACGGCCCAAAGGTGTAAAGAGAACAACAACACAATAACAAAGGTGCTAGAAATTACAAGAAAGGGTCATTGACGGCACTCAATCAGTAGAGATAGTAGTCTTCTTAAACAAGTTTCTTAGAGAATGAGGGCCACAACTGGCCACTTACAACATAGAGGTTGAGGAAGCCAATAACAACATAGTAATAGCACACTGCAATAACCCACTAAGTGGGTAAACTTACAGGGGATTTTGAAAGGCTCCCCAAACCTACAATTGAATACCAAAAGGCACCCAACCAACCAATAGATGAGAACAACTTCACCCCAACAAATGATCCACACCCTCCCTCTTTAGAACTCATTTCTATCTCAATAGAAAAGGATCCAACCTCAATAAGAGCAGAGATGGAGGAGACCAGATTGGAGAGCCTGTCGCTAATCCATCCCATTTTCAAGCAGCAACAAAAAAGAAGAGACCACATAGTGCTACAATCACCCCCTTTCACAAAGCAAGTCTCCACCTCCATAGGGGAAGCTTCCACTTCCATAGGAATCGCCAAAGAGGAAGGAGCGAAGTGAATGTGCCAAGCTAAACTTATGGCCAACACGACACACCCCACCATAGCAAGGATGAGTACAACCCCAAAACCACAAAACCGTCTCACGCAACCGACCATAGAAAAGAGAAGACCGCTCAAACTCACAAACCTCCTCCATCACGAAGCACGTCCCCACCTCCATAGGAGATTCTTCCACCTCCATAGGAACCACGAAAGAGGAAGAAGAAAATTGAATGTGCCAAGCCCTCACCATGGCCAATAGAACACACCTCACTTCAACATGGACAAGAACAACCCCAAATTCTGCTACAAACCTCAACCAAAGGCTAGAATGAGCCCTTAAAAAATGTTAGCAAACGATTGCCCACCACGAAAAACAAGGTCACAGTCCAAACAAAAAGAAAAAGAAAACAAAAAGAAATCCAACAGTAACAGCAACTTCCATCACAGTCCAACTACAAAAGGCAAAGAACTCCGCACCGAAAACCAAGATAGGCACCATCTTCAAGCACACAACAAGGAGAAGCCTTGAAGATCAATAAACATTTCCCAAACCCCTCTAAAAGCTGGAGCAGCACATTCCCATCAACCAAAACATGACCCCACCACACCACAAGTTGCCACCAGAGCTATATTTCCAAAAGCACATAAGCACAACATCTAGAACCAGGAAAAATTTTGGTTCACCTTCATGAGAAAATGGGAGTATGACCCAATCTTTCAGCTGGCACAAAAATTATGAATGTCAAAAGTCCTTACACATCCCGACCAGTCTCGACCAAAGGGAGCATATACTACAACCTTTCAACAAACTCACCAATACAACACCATACACAACCATAGCAACAAGAAGAACCCGAAATGACCATGAGTGAACCATAATTGAGCCACCCCAAATAAGAATAATGTCCCAAGTCTGTCTCCACAAAACAACAGACTCGTACAGATGAACAACACCTAAAATAGGGGCATTCCAACCAACCAAAGACAAAAGAGGCATCAACCTCACTTCGTCCCTAGGCCCAGACACCTCCACAACACTAGAAATCGTGAATGGGGTATTCATCGTTCTCTAGACACCCCTACTCCTTCCCTCAACTTCTTCATCCCTATCTTATGGAAAAGCCACAAGGGATACAAAACCAAGCACCTCACATACTACCCAAGACACTAAAGAGCCCAAGACAGAGCAGACCCAAGCAAAAAAAAGACCAAGCTAACACTGAAGCCTGAAGCAAGAGACAACCAATGTCCCACAAGAGAGACGCCAACAAACATCTTGAAAAATAGAGGCAAAGCATGGCTGCCAGCATAACCTTGCCAAATGGGCCTTAGCACAGGGCACAACACAGTAAGAGCATCAATAACAGAGACGGCCTTCATAACACCATCCAAAGCACATGTTGTCCAAGAAGAAAGACGGGATAGGCCTGAGGAAGCCAGACATAAAGAAGGCCCCACTAGCAGCAACCCAAGCACGGGTATGGTCAAATAAAAGAACACCAAAGTGCAGTAGCACCACTAATACACCCAGAAGTTTGAATAGGGCAACTGGCATAAACACATCACCCAAAACTACATCCACAACACCGAGAAAAACAAGGCCACAGATGCAACAAAGATAACCCATGAGATCACCGGTCAATAAACCAAATAGAGCTCCAACAGCAGAAGTGGGGATAAACCAGAAGTTGATGTAGAGATAAAGAAACCCCGACATTTGCAGCCATACTTCAGACAGCTACTCTACCGACCACCCACGGCTAGCGCCACAGTGAAACGTCATTAAGAAAGGACTCTGAGAGGATGGCCAAAGTAGAAGGCAACGCTTCATCCACAAAATGCCACGCCCAAAACGATAGAGACTCCCAAACAACCCACAAGTCCTCAAGGCATGAACCTTCGACTACAAAAAACCAAGCAAATCTTCCATCATCATTCTCATCCTCTTGCGCATCTCCCTCTACAACCTCATTTGAATTCACATACCCCCTCCCCCCGCTCCCTTTCCCACTCGCTCGCTCCATCAGCATTGTTCACAATAAGAATGTTATTATACGCATGGTGTGAATAAATCTATCCATGTTAATTACAAAATGGATAAGAGTATCCTATAAGAAACTATAAGCCTTGTGAAATTATTCTGAAGCATACCCATGTTTTGATTAATAGGTAAAAATAGGTTTTGAAGGGACCCGAAACCCTGTACAAAGAGAGCTTAAGATAGAGCATTAAGAGTTCCCGAAACGCAATTGAACAACCAGAACAAAAGGCCAAAAAACTCCAAGAAACACATAAAAGAACTCAGCTAAAAAGGAAACCAGCAAACCATAGAAAAAAAACACCCAAATTACTGCACAAGATAAACCATTAGAAAACTACAGCACAAGGAGGAAGAACTGTCTTTTTGTCCCCTTCAAATGGGACCTCAAGGTCATGTCAAAAGAAGGAGAGGACTTCTTATAATGTTTGCCTTTAACTGTGATCCAACCTTATTCAACACTAGCAACCTTATCCTACCAGCACAACGAACACAAAGCTGAAGTCTAGCACCCAGTAAATGAGTTGAAACTTCCACTGAATCAGCCAACACAAGACCAACATTTGCCCCAGCCAAAGGGCGAACAAGAAAAGGAACTGCAGAGTCAAAACTAGCAACTGATGAAATACCAACAGGGGTAGCAGAACCAGCACCCTTAGAACCACCAACAGAAGGCCTGACATCATCCAGCGATGCAAGACCGGGACTAGTAGCAGGAACAGAAACAGCAACCCCAGCAGACCCAGGAGCAACAAGAGGTAGATCAAGACCTGGTCCAACATCCTCAACAATAGGCAACTGATTACCTCTATCAAGAATAGCCTCCTTCCTAGATTGAGTGGATCTTTTCAGGACTGTGTAATGATGGGTAGAAGCACCCTTCCACCAAGAGGGAGAAGATTTTTTCTTCTTGGTATCAAAGCCACAATGGGAAGAGATGTAACCAATCTTAAAATATTTGCGGCACCTAGAAGGGATATCTTCATAGTCAGCTGGAAGGTCATAGTCAGCTGGAAGGCCCTTCGAGGTGTCAAGATCTACCAGTATGCGAGCAAAGGTGGAATGATACATATTGTCAGAATCATTATCAGTCATCAGAAAATCCCCCAAAGCCCCACCCACTTCCTCAAGGACAGAATCATGCCAAAGATGAAGGGGTAGGTTGGGGAGTCTGACCCGTATAGGGATCTTACTAAAGACTTCAGTGGAAGGATGGAAAGTAGGGTGCCACGACTTTACCATAAGCATATATTTTTCATCCTCCCAACAAAAGAAGTAATCACAGAGGATCGTAGCTCTATCCGCAACATTATCAAACTTTGCAATGAAAAAATCTTTTGCCATTGGAAAGATATTCATGATACCTGATAATTTTGGTTCCCACCTTCAATAAATCCAATCATGCAGTTGGGGGAGGCTAGGTCAGAATCCTCAAAAATGGCAATTAGTCCATGAGACTTAAAGATATCATTGTTGTTCAACAAATCCCCATTTGCAGCAGAGGAAAGCTTGATAGAGAGAGACCTGCAAACAGGAACCGAAGCAATGGAAGACCCATTATCAATGGGATCCCTAAGTCTTTTAGCAGTCGTAATCGACTTGGAAACGTCGGCAAAAGACCCCGAAAAGCCAGTCGTAGGAGACCCCCCAAGCATAGTCGCAGCAGACACCCTAGTTGCAGTCAGAGCCGCAACAAAAACCTCATCCACAACAGACATTGCAGGAACCCTAGCCACAGTAGAAACCCTAGCAGTAGCAGACATTGCAGGAACCCCAACCGCGGCAGAAATCCCAGTCGTAGCAGAAACCCCAGTCTCAGCAGAAACCCGAGTCGCAGACAATGCAGAAAAGCCAATCGCAACAGACCCCCCCATCCATAGTCGCAGCAGACACCCTAGCCACAGCCGCAGCAAAAACCCCAGCCGCAACAGACATTGTAGGAACCCCAGCCACAGCAGAAACCCCAACCGCAGCAGATTATGTGTTGGAAAGACACTCTTGAATCATACCCATGTTGATAACTAGTCATTGTGAAATTTTCAAAAGTAGACCTTGTTGTAAAAATTGGAATAGAAAAGCTTCTCACTCTAAGATGGAGGTTGTTCCTAATATTGGCAATCCTCTGCATGTCGGTGAGAAGGTCGATTTAGGTCCTGATTGTAATGCATGAAGGTTCTGCTGGGGTTGCTGACTATGTTCTTGTCTCGGTTGCTGGACTTGAACCTACTCTTTCTTCGCTAGTTGATACCAGTTTTTCTGTTGCTAATTCGGTGGGTGTTGGCTCTGTTGGAACTGGTGGTATTTCAATTGTTGTTGGAGCTGACCTTTCAGTTCCATTTCTTGATCGCCTTCTGGCTGGATCAAATGTCGGCCCTGCGCTGGCTATTTCTATGGGAGATTCAACCCCACTTTTGGGTGATGGATCTCAAGCTCTAAAATCATTGTGTTGGCAAGATAAGATTGCTAGTATTGAAGATGGATGGAGTACAGTTAAAGGCAAACATTCTAAGAAATCCTCTCTGTTTTTTTACATGACCCTACGATCCCATATGAAGGGAATAAAACAATAGTTCTTTTATCTTTTGTTGCGGTTATCCAAAAATTTATTTTAGCAGTCTGGGTGTTTCTTCGACTGAGTTCTTGTGTGTGTTTTTTTATTTTTTTTTATTTTTTTTTGGGGAGGGGGGTGCGGGAGGTCGGTGGCCTCTTGTACTGGATGTTATGTTGTGTATGGTGTAATTCTATTGCTATATCTTACGCTTTCTTGTTGTACAGGGTTTCGGGTCCCTTCAAAACCTGCTTTTACCTATAATCAAAACTAGTTATTATTTATGAAAAAAAAATTAGAATATGTGCATGTCATTGTAGAGCAATGAGAACAGTGGTAAGGAAATTTTAAAAGATCCTAAACTTAAAGGGGGTAACACATTATTCGATCTTAAAATATGTCATTCAATGGAAGATAAGTAGAACAAAGAACATAGTTATTGCAGATTGACAAGATTAATCTAAAATACAAAATCAATATTGCAAAAAAATATTGTGCATATGAAAATTACGCACACAGAAGATCAACAAATAAAGAGGCATTCTGAAGACATAATATGGAATATAGGGTTGCCACAACAAATGTGTTCTATGAATAGAAGGGGAAGAATAAAACCTTATTCTTGGACAAATGGTGTATAAGTTAAAGAACTATACTTTATGAGGATATGTTCTAACTCGTTACTGGTGCAACCCCCTCTAGCTACATGGAACCTCCTTCAGTTGCTGCTTCTGTTCAACTCCAACCTTTGGTTGATGATGTGCAGCCTTGTCAGCACTTTGTCCCTTGTGTTGACAGTCTCACAAAGAGGATTTTTCCACTTGCTCCCCCTTCTATTGGGAACCCTAATAATAGTATTGCCTGGACGGTTGTCTGCCGGTGAAAGAAAAATTGTTCTTTAGTGTTTCATTTTCCTCCCCAACATTGTGGGTGAGTTGTCTACCAACTCTTAATGTGGGTTACTAATTGTTCCGCTAGTGTGTTGTTGATGGTCTATTCTCAACCTTGTAAATGAACTTTTTGGTTTGAATTTGTAAAGGCCAACACCTTTGTTTTGCTACTATTTAATAACAGAAATCATAGGAGAATCCAGCAAAATTTAACAATAACAGAGAACATGATAGTACATGGTGAATCTACTCAGGCAGCAAGAAAGGATTCTTGTGGAGAGCTACGGCAGCATGCAATAAAATTACTCAAACAAAAAACATTGTAATATTAAAATGGGAGGGTCCATGGTTTCATGTTTTAAGACAACTTTGAATTGTGCGCCTAAAGATTTCAAGATCGTATCATATAGGCTGAGCATAGTGCAATATATTTCAATTTTGTAAATATTACTCAATACATTGATGTTGACATTATGTCCTTAAGGCAAGCACATTATCATCCAGTCATCTTTGTAGTATTGGGTGCTACTGTAGCGCCTTGTCTCACTGGTATTTAAGCCGAAATAACTGCATATAAAATTGGCATTGACCAAAGAGAGGAATCTTCGAGTGAGGCAACAGAAGACCTAGTGAAGATGTCGACTGCACATATGTTATGTTACCTTACTTAACAAGTCGTCATATATTGAAGTTCTTTGAGAACTAAAAACATGAGGGCTTTGGTAATTTAGGTACTGCATTATTTTTACAATTAACTGGATTTACTTTGTTGGGAACCTGATCTTCATATTTTTCTCCTCCTTTTTGGAAGATGGTTTTGTGCACACTTTTCTCCATGCAAAGGTTAACGGTTTGAGTATAACTTACAATTTATGAATCCATCGTGTTAAAGACATAAATTTCCACATTCTATAGTTATGATAAAATTTCTGGAGTTTAAAATCAGAATAGGATAGCAAGAGAAGATTTTACAAGGTCAAATCCAAAAACAGTACCAAGAAAATATTATGGAGTAGAAATTTCACAAATTGCAAGTTATATCAAACAAACGTGAAACCTTGCATGGAGGAACATGTGCAAAAAACCATCTGCCAAATAAAAGGATAAAATATGGACATAGGGTTCCCAGCAAAATGATCTACGTAATCAAACAATAATGCACTGCATACATATATTTGGAATTAAAAACAATGTTGAAGATGGAGAAATCCCACATGCCAAACTTCAGTGTGCCTGCATTTAGAATGCACATACTTCACAATATGTTTCATATAGTTGCAGGGTAAAAGTATTGAATAAACAGGCAAAACAGCTCATGTACCCTACACTAGTATAAACAAGTAGCCAGGGAAAGTAAAATCAAGGCCAATTTGTCATTGCCCACCAAGAAGAATCTCTACAAAGTATTGCTGGACTAGAGACTTGCAGCTATGACCATAAGAAGCAAAAGATGATACTTCTAGTAATGAAAGATAACTAATGGCCTGAAATGCAGCTATCCATAAGAAGCAAAAGAAGGTACTTCTAGACTTCTAGTCATAACAGCTAATTAAGCATTGGCCTGAAACAAGGAAAATTTGCAAGTGAACAAATAGGACTAAATTCAACATATAGAATAACACAGTTTATGAGGTGTACAGGCAATTGATAAGATGATTTTCATTTATGTGAGTAGTCTCACGAAGCCAATGTACAGCAATACATAAAATATGAAACACTGATAAGGCTATAACTCTCCTCTTTGAACACCCAAGTTCCATTGATTATGTGCTCAAAAGAGCAATACCGAAGACAAGCATTCTAGTTAGCTGTAAGCAAAGTGCCATTGTGCCAAACAAGGAATAAGACCACCCACTGACGCTATGTCATTTCAACAATAACACGAGCCACGTATATTAACTGTTGTTAGGGATCCTTCTACAAATTGCTTCACTTGCTATTAAAAATAATATTATGAAGCAGATGTGAAAAGTTTATGTTACAGTATACAGAAAAACCCATACTCTGGAAAAGTTTAAAGTGCTAGCACATCGACCAGTTCTTTATGTTAAGGGTGACCCCCTCCATATGCAACTGGCAATTTACAGTGTCTCGTTCCTGTGCATACTCTGATGTTGTCTGATAGATATTTGTACGGTGACATAATTCATATAACTTATTTAACCTTACTCTCAAATACATTTACAGGTCACAAGATAATCCCTTCAAAATATCGACTAAATCTCGCTGTGCATTCTCATACTGAGAGCTTACCAACATTGGAGAGAGATCTTGAATCCAAGCATGTCAGCAACTGTTTGTAATTTTACCTGCTACTGCCCTGTGCCCACAATGCAAGTTTGTGTAACAGACGCATCTCAGATTCAACAACCTCATTTCTCTAGTGAAAGGAATATTACAGTGAGAGCTCATTTCAACCCGGGAAATAGTTATAAACCCATAACCTTTGGAACTATAGAGCGTTATCGCAAGCCATTATTCAAAATCAAAAACTAACATCCTGTAGGCATCAACATAGAACAATGTTTGAAAAAGAACGTTGAAGAGAATGCAAATACAATCTTTATAAAACACGCATCTACATACAACAATACACTTTATAGCAACACATGGGTTGGAAGTTTCATTCCCCTTTACTGGACACACCAAAATTGAGCTTGCAGGAATTTTCCCAGAAATATTTCATGCAAAACATTAAGCCCTTGAATTAGCTGTTGTAGCTTTGTTGCACACAAATAAACTACTTCATGATGTTCATCAATGCCTGTATCACCAACCTTTTTCCATGAAATCCTGTAGTAGAAGCAATGCCATCTTTTTCACCAAATAAATGGGTACACCAAACAAATAGCACACAATCACAAGCAATAGCAATAGCAATAGCAAGGAAGCACATTGCTTGCGGCAGACATCCAGATTTCAGGCACACATATGGGGAAGATCACTAATTAGTAATGACCTATTGAGCTACTGGTCTCCATGTTCTTCATTTCCTAATTAGATACCCATTATAATTTTCTACAACTAGACGGGTTCCCTTGTAGTGGATCCCAGAGTTCTCTGCTAAAATAACAGTCCTGTGCATATTTTTAAGTCAGTGCATAAAACTAAAAATTGAGCTTTGCTAAAATTGTAATTTTGCTACTCAAAAGAATAGGGCCTCTCTTGATAAATATAACTAACCACAGTTCAGAACGACTGTGAAAAGATTTTCCTCTCCATACATCCTCTTAATCTCATACATCTCATATATTTGAAGTCCATTTAGGAAAAAGAAAATGAATATTAATAATCGGACCAGAGCTTTCTTCCCAACAAAAAAGGGATCAAGAATGACAATTTTCAGCCTACTACATTTCAGAATGAAAGCCCAGCAGAAAAGAATACTACCTGGGAAAAGATATTTCATGACTACACGTGTACAGAGGCCAAATTCTGCATGAACAGCAGAAATAAAGATCGGTATACATCTTTCTCCACAAAATCCAGAGTAAAACCAACTAAATGACTAATGAGCACATTTCAGTGCATTTCATATATCTCTGCTGCTCTCGTGATGAATATTTTCTACGCACAATTACAAAATCATGTATTCATCTAAAAACTTGTTGTAAACCAATGTTGACATTAATATATTTTGTGAAGTTGACAATATGAAGCTCACAAGGGAACTTTGTTACCCAAAATCTTTACATTTGCACCTTCTGAAACAGTAAACACCAAATATGTAATAGTCAGTTATTCTTGATTTTGCAGTCAATCCAAAAAATTTCCAAATTTATCTATCTAATGCTTCACCAAGCTGAGTTTCACCCCATCGTCAGGCTGATTCTGAAGAGCCAATTCCAGAAGACATGCTTTCCACATTATTTCCAATATGCATCTCAACATTCAGATTCCAAAGTCTATGGTTGCCTCGACGAATAGCATTAACAGCTGCCATCATGTGCTGCAGCAGTCAAATAAAACCAACTGTCAGAAAAGATATTAGAATAGGAAACACAAAATATTGTTGACAAATTTCAATCAGCATTAGCATCAACAGATAAGAATAGCAACCTCCTGATAAAAGGAATTGATTTCCTCCTCTGTCAATCCCTCTTCTCCGCCTGCATTTTCCTCCCACCCAAGGGAACGAAGAAAAGCTGCCTCTTCTTCCTCAGAACCAACTTTGACAGAGACCCTATTAGTAGATATTGAAGTGTCATTTTCACTAGCATCCCTAATGGTAGTTTCAACTTGCCCAGAAATGAAACCATTCAAATTTCCAATATCTTTCTCTGTCATTGTTCTTTCAACTACGGAAGATGCAATATTGGGCTTTATAATTCCATTTTCCAAAGAAGAATTATGTTTTAGCTCCACGTTATTCTCAATGGTTGAAGGCACCTTCTCATTTCCTTCATCAGCTTTATATCCTCTTGATGTACTAAACTTATCCTGAGTTCCAGTGGACATGTGACTATCAGATTGTTTCCTCAGTGAATTAAAAAAATCACTTCGTTTTTGTGCCTGTGACACAGATTTTTTCTCCTCAAAAACTAAGCTGCCCTCCTTGTGTCGCACAACTAGCCCCCCATCCACTGTACTTGAAGTAGGCACTGAAGAAATTGCTCTGTGGTCAGCTGGAAGCTTAAGCTTCCTAAGACCCGTCATATTTCCACCTAAATCCGATGTACCTCCAGCCAAACCATTAAATGAACTGCTAATGGTATTTCCACCTTTTCCAGGACTGGCAATGTCAGTTTTAGCAGCAGTAGAAGAACCCATCTCTCTGCCTTGCTTGAGAACTACAAGCTTGCCACCTTGACTTAATTTAGGTGAGTTTAAAAGATGGGATGACCCTATTGACTGGGTAGCCTTTACAATGGATGCATTTGTATCAATTGAACGTGATGATTTTGCCTTCGACTTCTCAGAAGGACTAAGACCCTGCAAATTGAGAATGTAAATTAGAAACAGAATGACAAATGGAGAAAAGTAACACCACAAAAAATACACCTACTATCAAACAAACAACCATTATACACTTTTGTTCACTACTCTTATCACTTCTGCTTATTGTGTAAACATAGATTTACCATATGGAATAAAAAAGAAGTATACAAGTGCGTAAGACTACAGGATGAAGACTCTTGTGTGGACATTTGCAAAAAAAATTCTTGTGGAGCCTCTGCAGAAACTTTTATCCAACTGTTACCCAGAAGAGCTTTGGCAAAATATTAATTTGTTCAATAGGTTATTATGATTTATTTTACTCCACACTCCATATTATGAAACAGTTGCCATCCTAAAACATGTAATTCATAGCTACAGTCGTAAAATATGTCATATAGATGCCCCATGCTAACCACAAAACACTCCCCCACTCACACTCCTTGCTATTTCAAAGTTAACATACTCAGATCCATTTTTTAGCCTCTTTCCATTCCGAAGTATCAAACCATGTCTGTCATCGTATCATCAAAAATATATTAAGAAATGAATCTTCTTCTCTTTCAAATTTCAAATCACTCGAACAGAATTTAAAAAAGTTTTCAAAACTAAAATATATGCATTTGATAAACCAAAGCCAAAGTGTACATGATACAAGTTTCAAATTAATCTGGAGAATAGCTTTGCTGTTTGTTTTGCTTTGAACAAGTACAGATTTTTTCACCTCAGTTTTCTGCTGTACGCACTAATCTACTTAGTAGAGGTGTAATGTTCCTCCATAAATTTGATACAAATGGGTTTTAGACAGAGTTAAGTATATATTATCAGGCCTTACTAAAACCTAAATATTTTACTGCAGCTGCTTTGACCTGTGGATATATCTACAGACTGGACTTGGAATTCTATTTTAACCAAGCAAGATATATGCAATAACCCATCCCTCGTAAAATAAGCTTCTTTAATCAATTAATTTCCCTCTTTCATACCCATGATAACCCTAACCTAGAATATACAGTCAAAAGCATAACTTTATATATTGACAAAATTATGTGACCCAAATCATAAATATAGATTTGCATTCACTAATACCTAATTACATTGATTTACAACTTACACAGCCGTCATGGGACCATTCTTGCATTTACAAGAAACCAAAAGTACTTTACAAATGTTGCTTCAGCAACTATCATGGACTAAAGAGGCTCTGATTGGCATATACAACCTTGTATGCCACAATCTAGTTTATTCTTGTGCCTAACCACAACAGCGGCCACCTCTAGAGTAAACGCTTCTACTACTACAATCATGTTCTTGTGTGCTGCTCTAGAAACGAGAATTACTTTACAAATGTTGCTTCAGCAGCTATCATGTACTAAAGAGGCTCTAGTTGGCATTTATAATAGAGCAGCTGGTACCTAATTTGAGATATGCATGGCCATTTTATTAATACTGATTTGGAGAGCTTCTTGAAGCTTGAACCCTAGGACAAAAACCCTATGGGATTGCTGGTTTCAGTAGTGAGACTATCTGCCCTACCCAGAGTTGAAAATATCATTCAGGTATTTCAGAGTTTATACAGTTTAGAAAATCAACTTTGTGAAGTCTCTTTCAGAGACATAATTACAAGAATATTGGAATATAATGTAGTTTGTTTTGCTTACCATTTTGAGTTGAATAAGCTTCATTCTTGGCATGGAAGTCTGTTCATATTGGCCACTGCATTTCATAGTAATGAGATTCTAAGTTGGTGCGACTTTCCCTATTTTGACACGAGGCTCTTTCATAAGGCGTGTTCATTATACTTTGGACTGTAGTTTAGCGCAACTCTTTGATATGAGCATATGCGATAATATTGAAGGAACTATTCCTTAGGTGGGAGTTTGAGGGACCAGCAGCAGCTATCTGTGGAGAGGTTGAGTTGATTGTGAATGTAGGCCCTTGATCATATACATACACACATACATACATACATCTATATATATATATATATATATATACACATAGACACACATATGCGGCCTTCATTTCAGCAGGACCTTCTAAAGCTTGTGCATGGCATTTATTATTCTATGCGTGAATTTATATTGCTGAATTCTCTTTGGACGTGAGTTCTTCCATGGGCGGGTTCTTATTATCTTGTATTCATGAATGTACTAAATGAAAGATTAACGCTAGCACTCTGGCAACACTAGTCATTAATGATTGGCTGTATCGATTGTATTCTGGACTACAGAGCAAATTCTCAACGTTGTTTTGTTAAAAAAGGTCAAACCTTCATACTGATTTTTCTGAAGTATTTGTTTTGTCAATAATTCTGCAATTTTATAATATTCATGTCCATTTATGTCTGCATTGGAAATTAATAATTATTGCTATATTATCTGTTAAAAACTTAAAATGCATTAAACCATGATAAGTGTAAAAATTTGGGGGTATTCTTGGAAAGGGGTCTATAAGATTATGCAATGCAATGTAATCAATGATATGGACATAACAAATAAAAAGCTATATTCAACTATTCATGGGCTAAACTCTCAATTTTATTTGCTCTATATATCTCTATGCAATTGAAATGTCTTTAAATTTCAAGAACGAAAAAATTCGACTCTATCTGTACAGTTCTATGCTATGAATTTTTCCCATTCTTTTCTCCATTAAATCCCAATTTTTCTAATAAAATCTTATAATTTTGGTATGTCTATTCTTTCCCCAAAAACATTTTGCTGCTATGGTTTCCTCAATTGATAAGGTAGATCCCATCCCAAAACACAATGCCACAGACAGACACAAAAATTGAAGGTGTCTTCCATGATCTATAAGAAATACTCGGCATAGGATACCAAATAGGGATGAAAGTCTCCAGGAAAGATATCCAAGTGATCTAAATGTGTTGTCACCATTTAATCTCTAATTACTCTATATATAATTCCTTTTTGAGGGAGAAAATGCAAGGTGAGAACGCCAAGGACTTTCTAAATGGAGGAAGTCAATCGATAAATATGTCAATAGGTTATCAATACAAACTAATTTAAAGTAGCAACAACTGGGCACCTAATGAGCATGAAAGAGGCAATTCCTCGTAACTAACAATAAAACAAATATGGGGGTCTCCCAAAGCTTAAGGTTGTACTGTCCAAGGACTTAATAGTCTTTGGCAAAGTGGTTGTCGGTAACTTATCTTGGACTTAGACAATACACTAAGGAGTTATTTCTTTTCAATGGACCATATAGGGGAGCATGATAGTTTGAGAGTGAGACCTCTAAATACAAACCCAAACTATTTATTTCCCAAGGAGTTAAATCTGTAAATATATAAAAATATCATAAAGATATTCTTGGGCAAAGTGGATGGGCAGCAAACTTATCATGGACTGTACACTTTAGGGTCATTTCATTTCAATGGATCATACAGGTGAGCATGTGTTTGAACCCTCTATAGACAATCCCAAATAAATAGTTCCCAAACAACATCCCCAAATCTCTTGCCCACATAGAATCTTGGCTTTAATGATTACAATAAAAAGGTGTATCCTTTTAGTCCAACCAATACAAGATTAAAAGAGGCATATCCCTTGCAAAGATGTCATTGATAGGTAGGCTTCAAATTAGAAGATGACTCAATGAACTAAATCTACAAGTAGTCATTATATCCTTTGTAGAAAACTGAAACCTCGAAACAGCAATCCTAAAGTTATATCAGACCATGACCTCAGTTTTTACTAAAAACAATGCCAACAAACTGATTCATGCATTTTTCATGCTGGTTAAGTTTACTGAAAGAGCAACTCTATCCCTAAACGAATACAATTTATTCTGTTTGCATTCAATGGGGATTTATGACAAATCTTATTTGTTAAATTGTGTGTCAAGAATTATTTTTAAATTTTGAACAAAATCTTTTGTATATCAGATGAAAGGTTTTGAATGCTGCATATCAATCCCAATGTGGGTTTATAATTGTTTGATGTCAAGCATGAGATAAAGAAGGTAATAGTCTGGTGGCAGACTAATGAAATGTGTTGTGCAGGGACTAAAAAGTAAAATCTATAGAATCTATGCCACCTTCCACAAGTTGCTAACGTGTGCTTGTTACCACATCTTCAAACTTTAAGCCTATTCCAACCACTTCAAACTTGATTCTTAAATTTTTTTCCTCATCACTTTTGTGTTCAATTACAGTAACTTCACGCGTAGGTTGAAAAATAAATTCAATTCGCACCTCAGTTGACAGTAGTTGAAAACATTCTAACATCAAGGGTTTTCAATTTACTAAAAACTTCTGAGGTGTCCTCCATGAGAGGCTTCTTTTTCACCTCTTTATTTTTCATACTCTCCCAAACTTTTTAAAATCCAAGGTCATATAAGAGCTTTGATCATGCACCAACATAAAAGTCTGGTTTATATCCTCACTGGCCAATGCATAATTGAATTGCCATATAAATCCATCTTAATTCTCTAAACTTCTTCCTTTCCTTAAAATATATTCAACGAGTTAGTTTTGCAACAAACTCTAGTCATTTGCATTCCTATAATGGATTTCAAGCCATGTACTCTTGTCCTTTCTCCTTGGCAAACTCCATGAGCATACACTTTTTTTTCCCTTCCACGAGTTGTCAGATCTTGATGCTCAGCTACGGTTAAATCTTGAACTAGACCTGCATATATAAATTCCTGTATTACTTACCATCAAGAGGATTCACTAATGTAAACCAAATAATACATACATATACATGACCAAAAATATATACTAGAGAAATATGGAAAAATAGAGTTCCACTGCCAGTGGAGCTTACTCTATGGTATATAGTCTATGAATTACATCTCAGATAACAAGTCAACTAGGTAGGAGTTAAATCGCCGCAATGGTTAAAACACCCGCACACAACTAACCATGGTCAATTATTAGTATAATATTAATATATTATCATTTCTATATAGTAGGAAAATATCACAACTTTTATCAAAATTTTAATCAGTATTAGCTCTGTTCCAAGAAACTTTTCACTTCATGAAAGAGGTAACATTGCTTCGTGTACCCATCTGAATTTTCCAAACAATAAGAGCTAGGTGTTGAACTAGAGTCCCTCTTCCATAGTTCCACCATTTTTTTAAAACATGAACATATATGGAAACACCCCCTAAAATGTTTCTGATGAGATTGAAAACTTAGCAGTGAGTTTGCAGTTTTCAAGAGCAAATTAACACCAATTTGAAAATGAAATAGGCTAAGTTCCTCCTAATCTGATCCAAACCCATATTAGCATTATATTTATACGGAAACAGCATGGAAAACTATATGTGTAAATGGAATTTAATTGTGTGGGTTTAAAGCAGGAAAACCTTAGACCAATTAAATCAAAAATCTGACTGAGATTTGACTGGGTCAAAGCCACAACAATTTGACCCAGCAAAGCCCAAGCACTAGGTGTCAATTAACACAGTTGATCTCATTTTATTACCCCTTTTGCTTCTATAAGCTAGCCTACCACTATCATCCTTTCTCAATCCTATCCTAATACTACCCTTAAGCCTAAAGTAACTTACCATTAACCCTCCTAACAAACCACACTCAACCAAAATCAATTAACAAAACATGAACAAAATACTAAAACTAAGAAATTCATCTCAAAAAATAAAAGTTAGATGTTCTGCAGCTGAGTTCAAAGTAGCACTGTTTATAATGCCTACGAGAAATTTGTCTCTGAGTTCAATGATCATTTTTTGTGATCTCTGAGAGAAATTTGCTGCTGAGTAGCACAGGGTCCCACTGAAAAGAAATGTATTGTAGTTCCTCTGCGACAAGTTTATCTAATTAAAAAAGTCTGAGGATATTTGTGAGAAAAGTTTCCAATTTTTTAAGCTTGAGACAGTAACACCCAGTTCTTAATGGTTTAATTTTTTATGCACAAAAGAAAAAATGTTTCTAACATTTCTGCAGCATCGTGTTTTCATAGTGTCCCAGAAAATCAGCATTTGCAGCTTCAATTCTTTTTTACTTTTAATTAAGCCTTTGCTTTGTTAAATAAAACAACAATCCAATTCAAACTGGTAGTGCATGTTGATTGATATGTTTGATTTCAATCCAAATCATTATTAGTTTTTGTGAATTATACTAGAGTAAAACAAAACATGATGTTCAAAAATATTAAAATAATAAAAAATTCAAAAAATGTGAAGTTAATGAACAATGAGATAGAAGCTAAAAACAGGAATAAAATGCTATGCTACCAATTATGTTTCAGTTGACAGATTCTTTCAAAAAAAATGATTGGGTTTGTTTTGGATTATTCATTGTTACAAAAACATATTAAAATCATATACACACACATAGATTTCATTCAATCCAAATTCCCATTATATTCTCAAAATGTTTATATTTAAAATTTTAAACCATAAAAATAGTTCCTAAATAAATAAATAACATATCTTTGTTTGATACATTTATATTAAAACTTGATTACTTGAAAAACATTAGTTTTAAATAATACTTTTATACTTTAAAAACTTAAATATATATAATACTTTTATATAAAAGCTGCTGAAGCTCCAAAGAGAGATAAGCTTCTCTATAAAAGTATCAAAAGTATATTATAATATATATCTCTATTTGGATTTTCAAATATATATGATACTTTTAAGTTTTATATTAATAATCTTTAAACATCATGATTTAACACGAGCATAGTATAACTATAAATTAATATAAACACATAACAGAAAACCTCCAAACAGAGAAGGTGCCAATTCAATTTACAGAGCTTGGAGTGCATTCCATTGGCCTCAGAGTGCATGTACACCACCCCATATAATATTTCTGAGAATGAAATTTGCATAACTTTAAGCTATTAAGATATTCTGCCGATACAGAGATCAGAAGAAAAATTAAATACAAAATGCTGGTTCAATGATGCAGCTGTGGCTAGGAGCTGTAAAAGGTTGATATAACAGACATTAGGGACAGTAGGACAAAGGATCAAATTTTATAAAAAAAACAAAAAAAAAACAGCCAAAATGTGGCAGGTTCACTCCAAAATCCTTAAATTTGGTTGGATTTGAAGTGGAATTGTCCAAGACAAAACCCCAGGGCAAAAATAGCACCCTGGTGGTATCCCCCATTGGACCCTATCAGGATCCAAAATGGAAACAGATAATATGCAGATCTGGGGCATTTCAACTCAATAGTCTGAATCATAGATTAAATGTGAATAATTGCATTTAAGTGGCATCTGGCACCTGGACAGCGCTGGGTCAAACTGGTACAGCTTTGACCTGGTCAGTCTTGTGCTTTTTGTAAAAACCTAAGATATAGAATAAGTTATAACCCATGTTTTTTTACCTTTTTTCATGTTTTCAGGGTTTAAGCTAAATTTTGCATCGTGTTCCCCATTTTAAACCACCATAATTAAATTCTATTTACACTTTCAGGTTAAACCTATATAATGGATAACAAATCTAATGAAACAACCTAATTTGAAACTTGTTAAAGTGGTGATATAACAACTGCCAAAGACCTCAAATTTATTTATCTGTCAATATTAGGTGTAAAGAAGATGTTGGAGGGAAGAACATGTTTACATGACATGGTCACAAGATTATTAATATTTTATGGTTGTTTTGTTTATTACAAACAAGTTGTGGTTATCTGAACTTAATTCCTGTATTTCAGCTAAAATTAAAATATGTATATGTATGACTTTTATATGTTTTTTGTAAGGGCATACACAAAAGCAAAACATATACCCACCCCTAAAAAAATTGGCATACCTGTATACACAAATCCTCCCCTGTAAATATACCCAAACCAATATCTTAGATTTATAATAGGTTTATCGTAGTTTCCCATACATTAAATTGATCTTGCAGTTTAACTTTTTCAATGATTTTAAATTTTCATTCAGTTTCAAATTATATAAGAAGCAAAAGCCATTCAACCTATTAATTTCTGTTTTTGCAACTATGCTTTACTAGATGTGACCAACCAATGCCAAAATTTTGCATTGTGTTCCCAATTTTAAACCACCATAATTAAATTCTATAAACACTTTCAGTGTTAAACCTATATAATGGATAACAAATCTAATGAAACAACCTTATTTGAAACTTGTTAAAGTGGTGATATAACAACTGCCAAAGACCTCAAATTTATTTATCTGTCAATATTAGGTATAGAGAAGATGTTAGAGGAAGAACATGTTTACATGACATGGTCCCAGGATTATTAATATTTTATGGTTGTTTTGTTTATTATAAACAAGTTGTGGTTATCTGAACTTAATTCCTGTATTTCAGCTAAACTTAAAATACGCATTTATGTATGACTTTTATATGTTTTTGTAAGGGCATACACAAGCAAAACATATACCCACCCCTAACAAAATTGGCATACCTGCATACACAAATCATCCCCTGTAAATATACCCAAACCAATATCTTAGATTTATCATACGTTTATCGTAGTTTCCCATACAATTAATTGATCTTGCAGTTTAACTTTTTCAGTGATTTTAAATTTTCATTCAGTTTCAAATTATATAAGGAGCAAAAGCCATTCAACCTATTAATTTCTGTTTTTGCAACTATGCTTTACTAGATGTGACCAACCAATGCTAAAAAAAGAAAAAGTAAACAAATAAGAAATTCTATTGCAAGAGTGTCATTTTAAAAATATAGCATAGCTTAGGCACTTTAAAAAACTAAAGTCAGAAATTCAAACTATCACCCAACCTTAACTGGTACACTAGCAAAGTAATTCAAATCGCAGAAAGCCCACACAAAGAAATTCAAACTTTAACATATAAAAAATTTAAACAAAAGTACAATACAAGCAACTACTAGTTATAAGTCATTTTTATATCAAACAAGAAAGACATTGAATCTACATACCATTGTTTTGGGCATAGAAGGAGTCACAGGTATTAGCTGCCGAGACTGCTTCAGAGCTAACTCCTCCAATCTTTGGACCTCAACAGATAACTGCAGCACAAAGAAAAGTCAAAGAACTCCATGAAATCAGCAGGTACAGAAGATAATCCAAGAATACAGTTTGGAATTCTAAATATCAAAAACATAACAATAAATACCTGAGGAATATGTGGCCTTGCAGGATTCTGCACCAGTGCCTCAGCCATGTTAAGTCCACTAGCTGACACAAGTCCATTACCTTTGGATACAATAGAGTTCACAGGTACTTGTTGATCTGAAACAGTGGGACAACTGTTCTGTATTGCCCCATTTGGAACTGGAGCATCTGCTAGAGCAGATTTCCATCCATCTGGTCCAATAGCAGGCACCCCACTTAGTGCTGTACCTGGAGCTGAACCAACAGAAATATTTAATCCAGGTGAAGAAGTTCTTCCTGGGTCTGACCTTCCAGCTGCTCGTTGCCCTTGCCAAATTGAACTTGAGTTCAGCAAAGCAACATTTGCCAAGTTCGACTGAATAACTTGCCTCTCTTCAGCTCCAAGAGAAGGAAAATTTCTCTCAAAATCTGCTTTTTGTATATTACTTACAAGACCTCCCCGAACAGGAGGAGCCATTGTAATGCTCTGTAACTCATTTCCTGATTTGTTGGCCTCATCCTCTGCCTTTCTATTGGATATAACAGATCGTGAACGCCTTAACTCACCTTCAAACCTCACATCAGGACCAGAACTCAACCACTTTCGTGACAAATCAGGTATTTCGCGGCCAATGTTCCGATCATTCCCACCTGTCCCAAAGGACTTTTCTTTATCACGTGCTTCCCGTTGTCTGTCCCAATCCCAGATCTTCTCGCGTTCTACAGAATCGGAAGAACGAAAAGAGGAACTGCGACGAAAACTAGCATAAGCACGTGTATTTGAAAAGCGATCCTTATCAGGATTCACAAGCTCACTACCCCCACTGTTATTACTGAGGCCTCTTCGAGAGGACAAATGAGAAGGCCTGTCTGATGATCCCAAATTATGAAAAGAGTCGTAGTCACCACGAGTTGCTCCAGGAAATAGTGACTGAAATGGTCTAGATCTAGATGAAAATTGAACGTCAGAGTTATCTGCATTCAATCAAAGGAACAGCATAAAGTCTTCATAATGTGATACACGAAATACCAGTAGAGATAAGCATCTAGTGATTCAACAATATAAAATAATAGCATCAAGCTTCCAGTAAATGCTCTCATAACATGTAGCCCACTTTCACTACATTAGTTTACATTGTCCAATTCCTATTCTAGATTTACATTCTAAAATTCCAGAACCACCATAAATGCTCTCGTGACATGTAGTCCGATTTCGAATACATCAGTTAACATTTTCCAATTCAATTACTAATTTGCATTTTAAAAATTCAGCATCATAGTTTTGCACTAGAACAAGAACACTAGGAATTAGAAATAGAACCAAAAGAATAATACAGTGCTGGCTATGTTGAGATGAACTCTATCAGGTGGAAATGTTATTTTAAGTCGAAGCAAACTGAACTTGTATGATGAACTTCTCAACAGCAGCAATGAAAAAATAATAGACTAATTATTGTGTATAATGACATACTTTTGAAAAAATCAGCCACACCAATACGGAAGTTCTATTTAAGCCTTGTATTGCAAGAATATATATTCATGGGGGTGGCACAGTTGAGGCATCTCCTCTTCTAGAAGATTTCACTCATCTCACCCAAAAAAAAGTCAAAAGGTATTGAGTTTGTCAACATGTCGACTGATGCACATCTGACTGGGATACTATGACACTAACCAAAAGGAAAAATGAAAGATCTTGAAAAAACAAAAACAAAGAGGACGAAATTTCTAGTAAATATTTCTACTTTTCAACAGATTTTTCTTAAACACAAAAAGTTTGTCCTAAAAAGAAGCGTGAAAGACTACAGATTTTGCCAAGGGAAATGAACTGGGTTTCATCCAGAAAGGATTTTATCCAAGTTGCTGGTCCTGGTTCAGCATTGGGTTTGATCAAATTTTTATTTTTGGGGCAGGGTGTTTGGACCCATTTTGGGTTTGTCTGTACAAAAAAAGTTATATATATATATATATATATATATATATATATATATATATATATCTTATTAATTATTAATTTATTAGTATATTTTTTCGATCAAAAAAAAATTTGGGGGATGGGGGGGTTGATGTTCATTTTGGGTATGTCCGTACAAAAATGGGTCTAATAGATGTATTATTATATATTATATTATTAATTATCAATATATAATTTTTTATTATATAGGTGATATATGTATATATTAAAATTTACTATTCAAAAACGATATACATCTAACCAAATTCACTATGACACTAACCAAAAAGAGAAATGAATAAATCTTAAAAAAAACAAAAACAAAGAGGACGAAACGAGCCTGCACAGCCAGACCAAAAACCTAAGCAACTTGGAAGTACAAAGCCCCTGTTTGGGGTAAAGACAAGCAATCTACAAGCACATAAGGGAGGAAACTCTTCTCCAAGTTCTAGTAAATATTTTTACTTTTCAAGGGACTTTTCTTAAACACAAAAAGTTTGTCATAAAAGGAAGCATGAATGACTACAGATTTTACCAAGGGAAGTGAACTGGGTTTCATTCGGAAAGGATTTTATCTAAGTTATCGGTCCCAATTCGAATAGGGTTCAATCAAAAAGAAAAATTGGGGGGGAGCGGAGTGTTTGGGTTCATTTTGAGTTCATCCATGAAAAAAAAGACACATATAATTTAATTAATATATTATTATATATTATATGAATAATATATATTATTAATTATTTATATATTATTGGGGTTTACCACTTAATGTGTTGGTTAAGTGGTAGTGTTGTTGTTGTCCCCAATCAGGTTCAAACCCCTGGGCCATTGTGATCGCGGGCTTGAGCCTTCGCTGACCCAATGTGCTCGAGGGTTTGGACCTCACCTTGTAATAAGGGGATGAGGTCCCCCATTTGTGGCCTCACTGGTTCATAGCTCCAAGTCAAAAGTGTTTCATGTGGAGTTGGAGGGTGTATTGTGCCTGCATCACCAGTCACTTTAAAAAATTTACCAGGCACTCAAAAAAATATATATTAATATATTATTTCAATCAAAAAAAATTTAGCGGGGGTGGGGGTTCATTTTGGATTTGTCCATCCAAAAACAGGTCTAATAAATATATTTGTTATTACTATATATTATATGATTAATTATTAATATGTTATTTTATATTATATAGGTGATATATGTATATATTAAAATTTACTATTCATAAATGATATACAAATAACAATATTAATAATACATAATATTATTAAAATGCTTGTTAATGGGCCTTTCAAGGGTTGATCCTAACCAGTTGTTGAGAGGTGAAGTGAAATGGGACGCACCAGCAAAAGGATGGGTCAAAGTCAACTTTGATGCAGCCTTACAATGAAATCTGAGGCCATTGAGGGTTGAGTGCGTGGCAAGAGATTCCACTGGCAACATCCTAGCGACAGAATCCTAAAAACTAGAGGATGGAACAAACAATGAAGCATAGGCTCAAGCAGCTCTTTTGGCTAATGAGATGGCCAAAACAATTTAGGTGGAACGGCTTCATTGGGAAGGCGACTCGCAGATTATAGAGAATGTCATTGCCACAGGTAAATCTCATCTATGGAAAATTGACAAAATCATTACCATCATAATAAAGAAGTTGATGAAATTTTACAATTTTAAAATATCCCATGTATATCGGAAGGGCAACACATTAGCAAATTCCCTCTCCAAATTGGCAATCGATATGACCCCTTAATAAGGAAGCAGTTGTGATGTGGCACTCTTTCGAATGATGATGTGGTGATTGAAGTATAGTGGAGGTGGAGGTGGAGGTGGAGGTGGAGGTAGATGGATGACACTGCTTCGCAGAGCATTTTTGAAAAATTGAAAAAAGAGGACGATGGGGAATGTGTTGAATGTTAGCAGGTGATTTCTCATGATTGAAAGGACAGTAAATACTCACTACAACCACGCATATTGGAAATGGGAAATAAGGCATTTTTCATTTGATTTAGAGGCGATATATTGAAGAAGCTTCTGGTAGATGGAGGCAAATTTTAGTCTCAAGGCATCCAAACAACAGATGGCCTTTGGGGCCAAGTTTCCACAAAGGTTGAAGCATATTTTCATGACGGATGACCCCTACTTTCTCATTATGGTTCGTGTGTTACTGTGCATTGATTTCTTGATTGCGGAATACAAATTCTGCTCAAACACGGACATTTCATCTCTTTTTTGTGCATGGGGACTCGAATTCAGTGATGTCCATGAAGTTGGAAGAGTAGTCAAAAGATGTGTAAGGGCGGAATGGAGGCAAGGTCTTGAAGCTTACCTTCAACTTGCAGTGCCAGGAATTGATTTCAATACTGATAGAGGGGACTAGATACATGTACCAGGATACCCACCAAAAATTCACCCTTTCACTCTTTACAAAGCGAGGGTGAATAGGCATGTGAGGAAGATGGATGCACAAAAAATGTGGAAAGTGATTTGTGACTACACTGCGGATTGCGAAACGGCCATCAACGCAGGGCAATGCAAGGAAGAATTTGACAAGTCGACCCTCAATTCAAATTGGCCGACTACTGGAGGGTTCCTCACATTGGAAATGACGATGAGCAAAACAATGTGAGAGGTGAACGGGCTACCAGACGAAGCAACTACACAAATGGTGCATCAAATGGATGTCGGGGAAGGAGAAGAAGGAATACCACAACTGGTGGAAGGGGAGGCGACCCTAGAGAATGGCAACAGAGGAGAGGCAGAACAACTCGACACCAAGGTGGTAAGGGCATCAATGCCATTGGATCCAGGCCCATAGGAATTTTGGGTGTGATCCTTTGATTTTCTTGTTTTTTGTATGTCAAATTGGAATTGGATTACTATTTATTTGTGGGGGTGACCCATTTTGCAATGGTCTATAAATGTCCGACTATTAGTCGTGGATTTTTGTTTATGGGGGATAGGGTTCAGGTTGTCTATAGGGATAGTAGGCATGAAGGGACAATGGGGTTTTTTGCAATATGTATGGGATACAAGACGATGACTTTCTAATGAAACTTGGATACTTTGTAATGCACAAGTATATTATTAATAATAAAATACAAATTTACCAATCAAAAAAATACATAATATTATAATAAAATTTTAAAAGAAAATCAATAATAATAATTATAAGTAATAAAGTTAATATAATATAAATATTAATAAATTTAATATATAATGTTATAAGACAATTATTAATAACTAAATAATAAAATTGATATATAATAAAATTGCAAAACTAATATATAAAACAAAGTTCAGAAGCATCCTAATAGAAAGAGGGGGAATAGTTCAGAAGCATCCTAAATACATAAGCAAAGGCATCAGGCCAAAATGTGAATTTTGAAAAATCAAAAATATTTTTCTTCAACACTAATCCAAGAGAAGTAGAAATATACAACATGCTAGGATTCGAAAGGGGAAGACTACCGTGTAGATACTTAGGACTTCCATTGGATAAGGGCAAAAGAACAAATAAGATGTGGGATCCGATATGTAAAAGAATGGATCAATAGAGTCATGGAAAGAGAGAAGCTTATCAATGTTGAAAGCAATCCTGTCTATGGTCCCAATTTATCAAATGCCTTGTCTACCCCTTCCACCAAGAGCAAGAGCCAAATTAGAAGAGATGTTGAGAACATTTTATTGGCAGGGAGTCTCAGAAGACAAAATGTTAGCATTGATAAGTTGGGATACAATCTGCAAACCAATAGAAGTGGGGGGCATTGGATTAAAAAATCTACAATGGCAAAGCAAGATAGGCAAAATCGGTATGGAAAATTTATAAAGAGCCACATAAGAAGTGGGTTAAAATACTACAAAAGAAATACCTTAATGGGACATATCCAAGCATCATATTCAAAACAGCAAATCCACCAAATGGATCAAGAGTGTGGAACTTCTTATTGGAAAGTATGAAAATGATCCTTGATAATATTTCTTGGGATATAGCAGAAGGCAATAAAGCATTATTCAAGAGCGACTCATGGGGGGGATATACAAAAATTTGATAACAACCTTAATAACAACAAAGCAAAAGAAGTATTAGAAAACCTATGGGGAAAATATGTAAAGGACTACATAGAAATCCCAAGTGGAGATCCATCACTAGGATGGAAATGGAAATTCTTAAAAGATACACCTCTGGCGAGGGCTGACATAGAAGCAATACAAAACATTTTAACAACCAGAAAGATTACAATAAAAAAGGGGATGTTAAACTAATCTAGATATGAGCCAAAATAGAAGAATACAAAGTAGGTGAAGGATATAGAGCCTTAGTTAAAACACTTCAATTGGAAAGAACAGAGATCCCCATTCATATGTGTTGGAATAGATTATGCCAACCGAAATCAAGTATGTTCCTTTGGGCAGCACTACAGAAGAGAGTATTGACAGCAGAATGGTTTTAAAAATTAGGTTTTGCAGGTCCATCAAGATGTCCTTTATGTGAATTAGAAGAAGAAACAGTAGATCATTTATTTGCCAATTGACCACTTACCTTAGAGTGTTGTTAAAGGTTATGAAATAAACTGGGATGGAAGGCAGCCTTAGCTAGCAATCTTGTGAGCATAATTAAGGTATGGCCAAACATATGCAAATCCAGTTTATATGGATCTTTATGGATAACATCACCATCAATAATGATCTGGGAAATATGGAAAGAAAGAAATAGGAGAAGCTTTCAGGGGAGAAAAATGGAGTGGAACTGTCTAATCAATAAAACACAAGCAGCAATAGTAGATACAACATATAACAAACTAACAACTTATAATACAAAGGAAAGTAAGTTTACAAATTGGGACAATAAGATAAGAAAAGATTGGTATGGCCTCCAGATTCCCCCACATTTTGGAAAAGGTGGGTAAGAAGCATACAAAAGAGAGAGCGGTGCAGACAAACCTTATTATGGATGGCACAAATTAAATTTTGACGGGGCATTAAGATGAAACCCCGAAACAGCAGGAATTGGGTGCATCATTCAACATTAGGATGGAACAATCTGTGTGAAATTAGAAAGGCCAATTGGAATGGTCATGAATAATGTAGCTGAAGTGGAAGCTTTAATTGAAGGACTTCTTTTAAGCAAAGATTTGGGGATAAAAAAATTGGAAATAGAAGGAGATTCAAAAATAATAATAAGTGTGATCCAAACAAGGACCCCTAATTGGAAGCTAAATTCAATGCTCAGAAGAGCACTAGACCTACTAGAATACTTTGAAGATAAAACTATAAATCACATTTATAGAGAAGGTAACAAGGAAGCAAACAAGTTAGCTAATGATGGAGTAGATGGTAACATAATAGAAAAAATAGGAAATGGATAAAATGAATAAACCAAAGGAATTAGAGGCATTGGATAATAATGATTAGATTTATAAAAAAGATTTTCACTGAAAGAATATAGTTAGTAATTTATGTCAGCTCGAAGCATTATAAATAAATATCTATAGGTAAAGAAGATTTGGTGGAAAATAAAGGGGCAAGAAATCTGAATACACAATTTATAAATCGATATACAAAGCGACACTGTAACCATTATCAAATTTTATTAAGTATGAACATCCTATAGAACATATCTAAAATGGTGTAAAGACAGATTGCACGTATCGAGCCATTCTTAATATTGACACTAAAATAATTACGAAAACATCACATAATCATTATAGGATATGTATCATATCAAAAGGCATTTAACACAGAAGCAATTGATACAAGGTACCCCAATACCATCAATTGCTAAGGTGTAATTAACCGCCTAATGACCAAATCTTCTTGCTGGATGATCGCACACGTCTCCATTATAGAGATAGTTAAGAAAATTTAAATCATGGAGTGAGATGAGTAATCTTACTCCTGATTAGAACTTTCTAGCAATTTACATCGTCGAACAGTAGTAATCATCAAAGTTCACTCGATTTAGTCCATGTATACCCCTACACAGCTAGGCAAATGGCTTTTTTAGGAGAGGTTAGGAAGAAAGACGAAGGCTTATCTTGGAGTTCACTCACAGTTTGGTTATTAGGGCAGTCTAGCGTATTATTGGAGGAGATTTTATTTCCTCAGAAGACCGATACAAAGTAAATACAGACGTCCCCGCCATGTTTCTTGCTTCTGCTTTGCATGTTGAGAGGGATAAGAGTGTCATTGAAAAACCCTATTGGAAAATCTTCAAGAAAGAGATTTTGGGTGGGCTTGATACGGTTATGATCAATATTGATCAAAAATTAACAATCCCAAAGCTGAGACACTGCAATGTATTAATAATCAGAGGGATGTCAGTCCCAAGAAAGCCAATATTGGTCATAGAAGATCATAGCCTATTCCAGGCTAGGAGGCCAATCATCTACAGAAATGTAGATTTTCTTTTAAAATTGATGAGGATAAGGAAAGTTGAAGGGGGCAATTGGCTTGAGAACTACATGCGGGATGATGGGGTAGACTTGAGCGATGAAGAAGACAGGCCAGAAAATATAGTTGAATTCCATGCAGAGGAAGACAGAGAGTTGATTCCAGTTCAACAGCTCTCGGCCCTAGTTCAGCAGTTCAATACAAGAAAGGCAAGAGGATCATATAATAGGCAATATGCAGTATCTGTTTAAATTTTGGTAGTCTACATATATATATATATCAGCATAGATAGCTTTTATTAGGTTTATTAAAATATGCACAGCTAGGGCTCAAAGCCCTATTCTGTATAGTTATTCAGATAGCACCTTTTTGGGTTTGTATATATTACCTATAGTTGACATTTTGGTAGAAAGTCGTAGGGATGTAGCCTCTCATGCTTTCAGACGATAGACCAATCAAATATCAAATTTTGTTTTATCAATTTTGATATGGTGATGATAGAATGTAGACTCTATATTGCGAAGAGGCATATAACCAAATGGAACAATCTTAAATTAGTATAATAAAATTACATATTATGAAATACTTTTTCTTTCAAATGCATAACAGCATCATTGGCTTTCTTTGTGGCATTTAAGATCAGTTGAGGTTATTGTTAATCTCTTTCTATTAAATTTGAAATGATTGTATGGGCGTCTCTTCTATATTAGGGTTAAGATTCATGAAGGATAAAATCTGTCAAAAAGATCATCAATCTACAAACAGTTATGGATTGAAGTAGCAGATATGGCTCTATTACAATTAATTGCTAGATATATACAACTAATTTATAAATGGGTGAGGTTGCTAAAATGAAAATAATGAAGGGTCTGAGAATGAGTTTTTGTATCAAAAACAGAGAAAACATACGGTAAGATTAAGACACTTTCATGAAATAGTTTACGGACTTCAAGATATTATAATTTCCTTTCTAAAGGCAAATATGGTGGAATCTGCGTAGCTAGCATTACGATAATACTCTCATAGTATAATAGATTCTCTTACCTAAGGTATGCAGGAAAGTCTTTTGAAATTTGAGAAGTAGGTTATTAACGGTTAGTGATAAGGAGATAGTCTGATAAAAGAGGATATATATATTTTGATTTCTTGTCAACACGACATACAAGAATAGAGGAACTAAAGAAGAACTAATCGAATCCAATAAATCACAAGTATTAACTATACTAACTCTACTTTATTCTCTCTTCTCGACTTCAGCCTTTTGCCTATCAAAAAAAAACTAAGTTTCCAAATAAATACTAAGTTGAGGTAAATATAAAATATGAAATGGATATCTACATGTATATAAATAAACTTACAAATTGATCAGTCTACAACTTGGCCCTAGGTTTTGAGAAGGTCATTGTCGCACGAGCGAGTGTTCATACCCATTTGTTCCTTGCATTTATTGCAGCCCCTTTATTCAATGTTTTGCTTTTTTATTGCCCATGAGTCACTCGGGGATGGCCATTCGACAGGTGACACCTCTAGTAGCAAGGGTGAACACGGAGGAAAGTCATTCAAGGACACACTGTTGGATTACAAGAGGCTGCCAAAGAACGCAAATTCCATCCTCTACAACAAGAGATTGACATCCCTGGAGGAGAGTGAGGTAAGTGCCCTGACAATGTTAAACTCGTTATCAAACCTAATGTACATATGGTTAAAGCTATTTCTAATGAAAAAAATGGGCTAAAAGATTCGGCAATCTTTCTTGCGGCCCTCGATTCCAATAAAATGTCCTCTCATAACTACATGAGCTCATGGTTGCAAAACAAGTTGGTAAAAGATTCGGCAATCTTTCTTGCCGACCTCGATTCCAATAAAATGCCCTCCCATAACTACATGAACTCATGGTTGCAAAACAAGTTGGCATTAGGTTTAGCAGAGGGTTTGAGATTGGACTCTACAAGCTGTTGGAATGCCTCTTCTTGCCCCAATGAGCCTCTGCAAGTTGTTGGATACCCCTTGCATAGAACATTAAATGCTTAGCAACTTGCTTTACATTGCTAGTATTAAAAAGAGAATTGACAAGATGTTATATCTTGGAATGGATAAAAAGAGCGACTATGTTGCTAAGCCTAGAAATGTAGATGACTCCTCTCATAATAGCTTCACTAGCAAGGATTTGAATGAAGCCATGGATTGTGTGGCCTCCAACACTGATAGGGTAGAGGAGATGTCTGCTAGGGGGGGAGTTGTGGAGAGTTCAAAGGTCGCTTGCAATGTTCCCAACAAATTGAGCAAGGACTCAAATGAGGCCACATTTGTGATCAAGAAAGCCTACAATCCAGAGGTTCCCCTCATTGATGTTATTATTGCTTGGGAACCAACAGCTACCCCCCCTCATTGATGTTATTATTGTTTGGGAACCAACAGCTACCCCCCCCCACCTTTCAGTCATCCCTTGAGGTCTAATTGTGTTGTAGACCCTGTTGTCTGAAACTCCACTTGCATCCTTGATAGGGTTAATGAGCAGTTGCTTCTGGAAGATGGAAAAGTGGAGAGAGGGGTTGGTCTTGAGATAGATGGTATAGAGGAAAGGGATAAATGTGCTAATGTCCCGTATAAGGGATCAGCCTTAGGTGAACTACTAGAGGATGTCATGTTAGGGTTTGGCTCCAGGAAGGCCATGGCCAAGAAAAAGAAGCACGATGAGAATGGTAAAAAAACTATATCCTCGCTCCAAGGGGCTGACCAAGTCTTTGAATTCAAAAGAAAGAGAGGTAGGCCCAGTGGATCCATTGCTAAGAATCAAGATAAAGTGAGTCAAGAAGAGCAGTTGCCCAAATATTACAAAACTTTTAAGGCACCAATGGGCATTGCCCCTTGATCTTTGATGGATTTGAATTGTATATCTTGGAATGTTAGGGGACTAGAGTCCCCAGACAAAAAAAAAAATTGTACACAGATTCTTAAGGATGAAAAAGAATGTAGATATCCTCCTACTTCAAGAGATCAAAGTTGTTCAATTCTCCCTAAACATCAACCTGAAATGTATACGGAGGGAGGCTGAGCATTTTGTCAATAAACACTCCAAAGGGAAAGGTGGGGCTGCCATCTTCATGAGTAAAAAGTGGGCCAAGTTGGTTAGCAAATGGGCATGCTCTCTGTGTATCATTATGAAATACAAAGAACAAGAATTTGGAGTTGCCTCTATCTATGCCCCCAATGACCACAAGGGGCGAATTGAGTTCTAGAAATGGGAGATACAGATGGAGGATATTCCATGGATCCTAGGAGGAGACTTTAACATGGTGGAACACCCACAAGATAAGGCAGGTGGCATTAAGTTTAATTGGAAGCCTAATGAGAAATTCTTCTTACATAGAATGATTAACAAACTTAAACTTCTTAACCCCTGACTAGAAAGAAAGATGAACTCAAAGAGATTTTGCACACATGGTGTAATTTCTAGCAAGGGTGCAAGAGGATCTATAGCAGATTAGACAGGTTCTATTTTAATAAGGACTTGATTAATGTGAATACGGATGAGAAGCGTTGCAGTGTGAGTGTGAGGTTTATCCCATGCACTCTTTTGGATCGTCTTCCTATTCAAGCTATATTTTGTCTCGATACTACCCCCCCTTTGCCTCAAGGTAATAGGGATTCATTTGCACTCAATATTAGTTTGTTGGAAGATGAAGATGTTGTGTATGCTTCATACATCATAAGGCAATATAATTCCCAAAATCCCAAGCAAAAAAGTGCTATTGAAAGATGGAATCAAAACGTAGAAATCTAGGAAATTTTGTTTCAGACTGTGGGCAAGAAAAAAGCGAAAGATGCTAGAAGAATGGAGACTGAGATACATAACAACCTTATCCAAGCTAAAGAAACTCTTCAGTCACAAAAAGACAAATTGGAGGTTGTTGAAACCCTCAAAGCAGCTAAGGACAACTTAAGAAAGCTTCAAAATGTGAGGATATAAGGTGCTAACACTAGAGCAAGGATCAAGTGGTTAAAGCATGGTGACAAAGGTTCAAATATTTTCTTCCATATCCTCAGGCGCAAGGAAGCTAGAGAATGAATTGATAACATTTTGAAGAACGGGTTAATATAGCAAATCAAAAGGGAATCTTAAAAACATTCACCCAATTTTACCATAAACTGTTTTGTACAGAAAACTTTGGTCTGAGTAAGGAGAGTGCCATAAAAAAATAACCATTAATATCCCCAAAAAGATCAGTAAGGAAGACTCCATTAAACTGGATAAAGAATTGGTTGTTGAAAAGGCCATACAGGCACTCAAAAATGACAAGGCACTCGGCACTAATGGTTTGCCAATTGAATTCTATAAAAAGAATAGTAAGTGGATGGGAGATGATCTTTTACACATTTACAAGGAAGCTATTGATAAGGGTTCTTTGGGTAAAATATTAATAGTGGAATGATTAAACTCATCCCCAAAGATGAAGACAAATACCTTATCAAGAATTGGAGACCTATTACTTTATTGAATGTTTCTTAGAAAATCTCAGCAAAAAATCTTGGCTGAAAGGTTGGAGGAGATCCTGCCTAAGGTGGTGAATAGTACCCAAACTGGATTTGTTAAAGGTAGGTATATCCTGGAGAACATGCTCACTTGCTGGGAGGCAATGGACTAGGCAAAAGAATCTAACCACAGAGTGTCAATGTTGTTGCTGGACTTTGAAAAATCTTATGATAGAAATGAGTGGAGCTTTATCATTATGATGACTGAGAGTTCAGCATTCCCCAAGTTCTTCTATCAGATGCTGAAAACACTCATGAATAATGTCATGGCTTATGTTGAAGTAAATGGTCTCAGATCAGATAGCTTTCTTTTAACCAGATCCATTACGCAGGGTTGCCCTTTAGCCCCTACCATTTTTGTTATTGTAATTGATGCATTGTTCTACTTATTAAGAAACATCTCTTTGTCTACGAAGGTGAAGGGTATCAATACACCCACTGGCAAAGAATTATTAAACATCCAATTTGTGGATGATACAGCAATTATGGTAGATCTGGAGGAAACTAATTTTTGTGCCTTAATGAATAAGCTTGAAGTATTCTGTGATGCATTTGGAAGCAAGGTTTCCTTACCAAAATCTATTATGTTGGGCTCGGAAATCCACCCACTTGATTTGTCAGAAGATTCCCTCGTGTGGGGTCAGAAGATTCCCTCTTGTGTGGGGTGGGCCAAACCACCAAATCAGGTATTTGGACGTACCTTTTGCTCTCAGCCCTAATCTAAAGGAAATGTGGGAATGGATCAAGGCTAAAATTGATAAGAAACTTAGAAAATGGAATAAAAAATTTCTTCTCTGGCTGGGAGATTTCAAGTCTGTCAGAAGATTTTGCCTTCATACAACATTTACTATACTTTGGCATGGCTTTTTAGCAATTATCAATTTTCCTTCATACAGAAGTTAGCAGAGATTTCCTATGGTCTGATGACAAAGGGGGTAAAAAAAGACGTGGTCAGATGGAGATAGTGCACCGTGACCAAACCAAAGGGGGGGTTAGGTTTGAAGGATTTGAGATTACAAGGTAATGCACTTGCAGCTAAGTGGATATTCAAAGCCCTCCAAGGGGAGGAGCCATGGAAGGTACTGGAAAGATATAACATAAGCCAATTCAATGCCTAAAAGAGGTCCCTCGTGGAAAGGTCTATCGTTCAGTGACGTGGTTGTTGGGCAATTCTCAGTCTCTCCAGCTGGTTCAGTGGTATTTAAGTCAATTTGTAAGGCATAGGATAATGTGAAACAGCTCATCACACATAATCGTATCTTGAATGATGAGAAGAAGATATGGGGGCATAGATCAATATGGTGGAACTTAAAACATAAGGATAAACCATCGGCGTTATTACAAAGTTGCTCAGCTAAATCATGGGCAATAAAAGGTATGCAAGTATTTGACAATATCATTAAGGATGGTCAGCTGTTATCTTGTCGGGAGATCAGTTGTAGATATAATGTACCATTGTCTCAAGCGAGGACATATTCTGTAAAAAGGAGGCTTGTTCCTATCGCCCCCATCCCCTCCTTTGTGTTGGTACGAGCAACTGCTTTCTCTCTTTCAAATGGATTGATGGATCTGCTCTTCATGCTATTAAAGCCAAAGCCAAAGCCATTTATCACTCCCTTGCTGATAATGATGACATTCTTAACCACCTGAACAGCAATTGGAACTTGAACCTTAACCCAGCAGCTTGGAAGAAAGTTTGTGAGCATCTGTGGAGCAGGCCTATTGAACCTAAAAAGAAGTTCTTCCCGTGGCATTTCTTGTTGCATAGGTTGCCTGTGAAGAAACCTGATGGGGATTTCAACATTTGTCCCTTTTGTAGATTACCTTAAACTGTTAACCACCTTTTCTTTGATTGCCTATTTGCTAAAGAAGTTTGGTGTCTTTTTGGCCTCTATGTTAATTGCAATATTAATGTCTCTGATATCTTATTCGGCTTCATGGATAACCACGAGAAAGATTTTAATTATTTTTGGTTTATTCTTTCACGATATTCTTTAGACTATATGGAAGTTTAGGAACGATAGCGTGTTTAATGCTAGAAGCAGATTGCTTACTGAGTCTCTAAGGAGACTCATTTTGCATAATTTTTGCTCGCAGGTAACAGTGTTGATGAGGCTGTCCAAGAGAAAATTTGAGAACCTCATGCAAGAAGGTACTCTTAGAATTTTCAAATGGGAAATCTCTCATGCTTCACTTGGGCAAGACAGGATGCGGACAGAGCTCCTTTTGAAACAGCTTTACATAACTTTATGAGGGAGCTGAATGAGATAAAGAACAGAGAGGTACAGCAGCAGGAGGTACAGCAGCAGAGGGCAGCTCTTCTGGTCACAGAAGTATTAATGCATCCATATTTGGCTCATATGCGGGATGGGAAAGAGCTAGTATGGATGGATGGCCTTTTGGGTTGGATGGCCTTTTGGGTTGGATGGCCTGGACTGTTACACTTGGTGACAATAGCCCTCAGAAAGGTGTTTTCCAATTTGTCTGATATGCAGTTAGTAGTTACTGGTTTTATTATGTTGTGGTGGAACTTGCATTTATCCTTTTGTAATTTTGTATATGGACTGTATATGGGCAGATCATGGATGTAATGTTATGAAAAAAGCTGTAATTGGGAATATTGATGTAGTAGACTAGGATGTGATCTGGGGTCTGGTAAATACTGAACTCACGTTTGATATTTGTTGTATTGTGACTTCTTGATAATTAATAGAAAATGTATATAAATAAAGTGTTAGGATAAAATGACATGAGGGTTTCTAAAGATGACACAATGGTTTCTAAATGTATTTAAAATATTACACGTGTATAAGAGACATACATTAGGACAGTTTCAAGCCACTGTCGTTTGAGTTTCTATAAAAGTTGACGCCACTGCACATTTGCGGAAGATCCACCAATTTTACACACCGAAAGCAAAGTCGGGGATCAGATTCAGAACAAATTCGCACACAGAAATTCAATTAATTGCCAAAATTCATGGTGAGTTCTCCCGGGTTCGTCTGGGACGAACCCACAGATGAAATAAAGAATCCTGACCACATTTGCACAGTCCCCAAACCCGGACCCAGTTCGAACTGGACCAGGACCCAGGGGGTCAGGGGGAAGGACCCGGTATCTTAGGATTTTATTATTTTGCAGGTGAAAAAACTATTAAGAATGAATTTCCCTAAAACTGATGCATCACCGCAGAGAGGGCAGATTCCATAAAGAGGCTCTACTTTGCAATTAGAGAGTTCTGTAAATGGTTTTCTTCATTATACCAAATTTGCTCTTCTTCTTTCTTGAGTTTCATCCATCAAGTAAAGAGGCTCTTTACCAACAGATGGAGCATGTAGAAAAGAAATGAATGCAAATATTTACACCCTAGGATGAAACTAAAGATCAAATATGCAGCGTGGGATAAGAACTTCTTTAGTAAAGGGGTAGGCAACCCTTTTTGAAAAACCTGAGGACAGGCGCATAACCCAAATAATCAAAATGGAAAAGGTAGCTCCAAAAGAAAACTAAAGGTTTGATAATTTATGCCAAATAATCTATCCCCGTATAATTCTCATGCCTCGGATTGAAGCTCTAACTCCAGTCTCCCAAAATAAAGAGAGAGATGAATTCAATATTGGCACAATAAAGGGGTTCTCCAGTGCCTTTAACCTG
Organism: Thuja plicata; assembly: GCA_018584345.1. NCBI lineage: Eukaryota > Viridiplantae > Streptophyta > Pinopsida > Cupressales > Cupressaceae > Thuja > Thuja plicata. The sequence continues at coordinate 211,244 of MU226789.1, forward strand.
TGAATCAGCATCAGACAAAAGACCATGAGCAGAGTTAGATTGGTGGGTATATAGAACATCAATCTGTTTCTAGAAAGTTTTCCTTGATCATGTCAAAATCCTTTCAATGTGACACATTCCTCATGAACAAACAGTTGCGCATTGCGTACTTATGGTCATCCAAGGTATAATGCATAGTTGCTAAGAAGACAGAGACGGATAGCCATATGCCATTTTTCAAAATTGAAAGATAGGAACTTGGAGACAGCTGATAGTAAAAAGATATTTAAAGCTTTTAAAAACAAATGTAATACAATGGTGATATTAAAATTTTAAAAACATTATAACCTAAATAGTTTAAACTGACATTCCAAACTACATAAATAGATCAAGATGTCAACAAAATCTAATATAAATTATTTTTATATTTTATAATCATCGTCGCATAAACAGTTAAAGTCTAAACTACAGTAACTGAGATTGAAGACAAGGACCACGACAAGAATGTCTTTATTTCAAAAACATGGTGTACGGATACTTATGGATACCGATATATCTGTGTACACAAATGCGTATAAATATGTATAATTATAACAGTGTTAGTGCTACATATATACCATATAGTTTGTTAGCACAACCTACTATCATAGAGTACCCCACTTTCCCATTTCAATTAATGAAGTAAATTTCAGTTCCCAACTTCACAGACATCTTAACCAATTTTATTATTTCTCTTCTTACCATAACTCTTTGGGATTTCATAAGAAAACATTCTATTGTGAAAAACACACAAATTTTTTAATTTCATGCAAAAATAACAGAATATTACTAATCTAATAATGTATTTCTTAGGGCTTATGGCTCTTCTCAACCAGACATCAGCATTGCATGCTTGCAGAACAAGTATAGAGATGCTAAGAAACTTCATCTTAGCATCCCCATATGGCTTTTCCAAACAGGGATATGTTTCCTCTATGGGAGATGAGTACCAGGGGTAAGGGTTTGAGTCTCTAGATAACCACAATATACAGCAACCATATATGAGAGGACTTGCACTACCCTCAATATAAGGAGAAAGTTTAATAGCAATGATATTTCCATATAGTCCATAGCAACACTTACGATGTTTCTGGATTTTAACTCTGTCAAGATTTTTAACATCAAAATTTTGGATTACACTACTCTGATGAATCATAGCACACGTAACAAAAGTATGGACTACAGAAAGGTGCTCTGTTACTTGTCAGAATGACACCCAAAACCAGCGGATTTTAAACATCAATGTTATGTTCGACAGAAATACCTTAATTCTTAATGATATTTCCATAACCCATAACAATGCTTATGATGTTTCTGGATTTAACTGTCACAAAAATTAGCATCAACATTTTGGAACACACTCTGTGATCCATCATATAGCACACATAACAAAAATATAGAATATAGACAGGTGCTCTGTTACTGGTTAGAGTGACACCCAAAACCATCGGATTTTAAACATCAGTGTTATGTTTAACAGAAAGCCCTTATTACTTAATGACAAGTTATTGTTTGAGTGAAACTGATAACCTAATCCTCAAGAACCAAATATATGAGGCCACTGAAAAGGGGATACTGCCTAATGCTGTCAAATAAGCAGCCTAATGTTGTCAAGAGTATTACTGAAACAATACCAATCAGAAATGTTGTAAGCTTGGCTGCAAAGTTCTTACAAACACAAAGCTCAATTTGCAAAGTGGTAGGGTTAGTTGTTGAAAAGCATAACAAACATCTACTTTGGAACTTTGGATCGCATATTGTCCATGTACATTAAATAAAGGATTACTGCCAAGCTAGGTGAAAGCATTTGAAAATTTACATGTCTTTATGTAAACAACACAAATTGCAAGTTACTCAATGCAAAAATGCACACAAATGATAACAGAAACCTGTCAGTACCATATTCCTGCATGGAATTTGACTAAAGAATGACACCGCAAGTATAAGGAAGAGTTCAACTGGCACTCAAGAAGCAAGTACACAAATTCCAAGTTAAACCATCCAACTCAAGATAATTCTGGAATACCATAATTAGCTTTGAAATCAGCTTCACAAGTAAAACACCCACCAATAAATAATTAAGCAAAGAGCTGGCACCACTCATTATTCCTAGATGTTTGGATCTAAAACTCTAAATAAAGAGTACTGAGCCACTTAAGAAAAATATTGCACCCATAGCTTATACCCAATTTCATGTCCTATTTGATTCTTCTTTTAATAGATACTACTATGTTGTGCTACCATTGACAATATACAAGAATATTCACAACAATTTTCATCTGCAAAAACTAAAGAATACATTGAATAACATTGGCAATCTCAATTTTGATAGCCTAGATAATTGTAACTAGAAGAGATAGGTTCAAACATTTATACGCAACCACCTTCAATTGAAATCAATTTACCACAATTTGCAAAATTGCTAACAAAGGCCATAGATGCTAAATCTTTATCTTCTTTCATTCTTTTTCAACAAAAGCTTAAGGTGAAAGGAAGCAATCTACATATGAGATGCTCTTTTATCCAAATTTAAATGGCCCACATTTGCTCAAATTTCAGAAGGCAGTTGCCTCTGTGTTTGACACCTTGAAACACATTTTAGGTAAGGACAAAGCTGTCCTTTATCCACTATTAGACACCCAAATAGTTCTGGGAGTTATAATTTATTTTGTTACTCTGCATTTGATGGTTGATATTTGGATGGTTGAATAGCAAAATTTCTCATATAATATTTATTATCATACTTTGCATCTAATTGTTGATATTCTTGGAAACTTGGAAGGATGAACAATATTTCTCATATGACAAAAAAATTGTCATCCGCTAAGCTATACTAGTGCAAATGTATGGATTAGATACCAAATGCAGCATAGGAGCCAGACACCAACAATTAAGTACCAATGCTATTACCGTTGGTGTCACCTGGGTTTGCAATAACTATAGTGTAAGGAGACACATCATTGTACACCTCATGTGCTAGCCCCCGCAAGAACTCAATACCAAAATAATGACTTTGTAAAACATTGCAGATGCCTTCAACCAAGGGCATGACATCACTAAACAAAGTCTCACCCTCCGATTGCCTCTAAAGATTAATCAAATATTGATCGATATTGTGCAATCGCGTGTAAGTTGGCTCCGTACTAAAACATTTTTTGTCAAATCTTGAAGAGTGAGAACCAATTGCACATTTATTTGAGAAACAGAAAGCATTCAAATAGTGAAGCATTCATACAGAGTGTGTAAAATTAGGAAAAGTTCATAAGGGAGTGTTTGTTGTATGGGAAGCCATTTTTAAATTTCTAAGGCTCCTTTGAACTATGTTATCTAAATGTGAGGATTAGGTTGTAGAACTCCTAAACAGTTTGACAACACACAATCTCAAAATCCAAAAAAAAGAGCTAATAGAAGGCTGGCTTGAGTTTTATGACTTTAGGAGTGTTATCTAGAATGGTGGATTCACCAAAATGTAATGTTATCTAAATGTGAGGATTAGGTTGTAGAACTCCTAAATAGTTTGACAACACACAATCTCAAAATCCAAAAAAAAAGAGCTAATAGAAGGCTGGCTTGAGTTTTATGACTTTAGGAGTGTTATCTAGAATGGCGGATTCACCAAAATGTAATGAGTGAAATTCAACTCTGCTAAATAAATTTTCACTATCATATGTTTGTTTCTCATATGTCATTAATTATGAAAGTTATTTTCTAAGTTGTTTTTTAAACATTGTATTTTCAAATATTCAATTAAATGTGCTGAGTTATTGCCAAGTTTTGACTCGAGTTTTTGTCGAATCTTGAGTTTTCAAAATTTTTGGGCATACCAAGTTATTGTTGAGTCCCTTTTTCAACTATGCTACAAAACATAGTTGTGTTACCACAAAAACCACAAACCAAGAGAATGGTTTTAATGTTAACGCAGAAATCCTCATTGATCATTCCCCCTTCTTGCAAACCACTAGTCACCTATAATAAGTATAGGAAGCAAGTGCAAAGCCTTGACTTCTAGATATTGCTTGTTGAATCATTTGACAGAACCTCAACCACTATAGCCACTCTATATGACAGCATAGAACAATTATGTGTAAATGTCGCTTTGAAAATCTAATCTTCCTTTGCCACTATAGATTGTGTGACAAATAGAAGTGAAGTGCAAGAATTTGAGGATGCACAACTATATACCACAGTTTGAATCCACTTCAAGAATCTAGTATCTCTTACTACACACTAAGAAAACTATGATGAAAGAATTGGAGTTGTACACACACTTGTGATACATGTAGGGATGTCCAAGGAATACATTACAAACCTCCATTGGCACAACAACACCCCAAACTATCTCCTCCTTAATTGGATGAATAGCACATGAAAACACTAGAAAGTATCACTTATACCTAGGGTGTTGCCAGAGCTAAGCCATCCCAATTTTCAAGATGTAACATGGTTGGCAAATTCAATCTCTTAATGATTGCTAAGAAAACCAAGTTCTTCATGCTATTGCCAACAACCAAAATATTCAAGGGCTTCCTTGCAACCACATCTGACCAAAGTAATCACTCTCCTTCAACTCCCTATATTATGGGAGTTGCTCATGCAATCTTGACCAAGATGTTGTGATCCAGGTCAATAAATCCATCTAATGACTTGACATCATCATCCTTTGACCTAGCTCATGTAAGCAAAGTCTTTTGAGCATAGCACTCAGTGTTGGAGTGGCTGCTAGACTTGTGTTTGCCACAACATTTAATTCTCTTGGGTGGTTTGCTCTTGTTTGAAGGCAATGTTTTCACACAGAGGTTATTTCCCACATTCTCTTTTGCTTGAGCTCCTCAACAGTTACTACATTGTAATAGTTGTCTTCTATTGTCTTAACTTCAACCAGCTTTAGTTGAGACTGAATGGATGGTCATAGACTGCTATAGTATTTGAGGACTCAATGGTCCTCTAACTCAAATGAGCCCAACCTAACTCATAGAGATCATGGAAGACATCATTGTAGGCTTGGACAAGCTGGTCATTTCTTTGCCTCAGTTGTGAGCTTCACATGTAGCGATCATCATAGACATCTTCAAGATAGAATGTGCATAATAAAAAGGTAAAAACTATTTTCATTTATATTGTTGGGAATTTAATATTATATTTTATTTTGTTTTTTAAGTTCTAATTTAAGTTTTGATAAGGAAAAAGGATGATATTTTTTAAGGAAAACGAATTTGTTTTATTCATCATTCTTCTTCTTCTTTTATGGATTATCAATTTTTTTACGCAATTTAGAAAAAGAAGAAAACAAGTTTGAAGTTTGAAGAGTTTTGGAAGTGCCTTTGTGGAAGAATTGAAAGATTTTTGTAGTCATTGAATTGCTCAGATTCATCTCCATATATTTTCCAAGTTGCTATAATGTTGAGGTAGGATTTGTTTCATTAAATGCTGTTGAAAATAATTATTTTGGATTAATAAAGAACATGGATTGTCTGCGAAAGAGGTTATGCTAGATTAGAGAAAGATATAGTGATGGAATCATATTAGAAATCATGTAAGAACTAATAAGTAAATTTGAAAAGTATAGTTACCACAAAGCCCAATCTTGTGCAGAGTGCCCTAAACCATTGCTAGAGCATGTGCAACAGTTTCTAGAGATGAATTAATGATCCTTGTGTTACCATGAGCATCTAGGAGGTGTTCTAATGTACCAAAGAACGTAATAGTGTTACCACAAGTACAGCAAGCCATGAGAGTAGTCTTGACATTACCAAAAGAACATTTGTTGGTAGATCCTTCTAGATTAATTAATGTATGCAAACATACAAAAAGGATAATAGATCGAAGACAAAAACCAGTAAAATAGGTCAAGAGAGAATGTCAGACCTGAAGTTCTTTAAGAGATAAATAAAATAACTTATATATAATAGATACCATAGTTACCAATGCTGGCTTGATCCAAATTTAATAGAGATTTTCAAAAAAAAAATGACCTCTCAAACAAATTGAATTTTTCGAACCTACTAATTATTCTAAACGCAAAGAAGCGAATTGGAATCAAGAATACCTAACCCAATACACATTCACAGCTCATTCAACTTCTGTCTCATAAGTACTGTAAAATGCAGAGCAATGTCCTTCAAAACAAATGGTACCAACTCACCTTTGTTACCACGTGTGATAATAGATGGACCCAATTTCCCATTGGTACTAACCATGTTTGAACAAAGACAACAAACCAAATTATCTGTCTCAAAACTAGGCTAATTCTTAATCTTAGCATAGCTTGTAACATATTTTGATTCCAAAATTCCTGTCTCTCGCCAAAAGGATCATCATAATGCTCAATTTTATTTACGTTGCTTTAATAAGGCCCAAGATGTTGTCCTATTGAATCTAACATGAGCTTTTCATATTCATTGTCTTCAGTATATAACGTTATATAATTATTATTACTTCTTAATAAATGCCCATAAAAAGACGCACATAAAGACGGATGCCCACACCTCACAACATACTAAATTTAAGAATCGGTACAACTCACCCATGGACCCTAAGGGTACCCTTGCAAATTGGGAATGAAGACAGCCACTTTACATTGAAGAGTACAAAGGCGTCTGTGAAATAAAACGCTTTGCAAATAACAGCACTGTAAACAGTGTTACTGGGTTTCAAAAGATCTCTTGAACCCTACATCAAGCTACTGTAAAATTCGTGAAGAATTTAGTCTATTGATCCGACAATTAAAGGACTTAAAGTGCAGTCGTGAACGCAAAACTCTTATACTACTTTTTCATAACAACCCTAATCTGTCAAACTGGGAAAATACTGATTGAATTTTATCTGCTTTAGAAACTGTACCAAAATAACGAAAATAGGACCAACCTGATTGTGAAGCAGAAAAATTATGATGAGAACCTGCACTTCCTCCACCAGTTCCTTTAAGCCATTCTGGAACCAGAGTAGGCTCACTTCTATCCATACCTGCTGTAGACCATTGTCCTCAGAAGACAAAGGCTCCAATCTCTCAAATTCCAATGAGTAAACTCACTTCCTTCCCACAACAACCAGCCCTAGCCCACATTGTCGAAGGGGTCAAAATTTCGGAGTCTTTCAAACTCCAAGTCTCAAATTCATTTCATCTCCAAAGGAATAAAAGTAGCTCTAACCCACAACCTCAATGTCACATAGTAAAACTCTGCACTGTTCACTAACAGCCCCTTTTAAAAGTCCCCCATGATAACAATATCAAAGCATTATTTCCCTTACATTTATAACTCTGAACTACCTCTCCTCCCCTAAGCTCCCCATCCCTCTCCTGCTGATCTTCCTCTCTGAGAGTATTAATTCTAAATTGACGCACCAAACAAGACCCAGGTGACTCATGCCCGAAGAGATTACACAGGTACTGACAATAATAGGAAAGAAATATGCTGCATTGCTCAATCAAATGAACTCATTGTAACTCCAATACTCAAGAGCATGACACAGTAATCGAAAATTTTAGCATTCTCAACAAAAGCAAAACAAAAAAATCGAAGAAAACCGCATGTAAACTTCCGTATCAAAGAACTATTCTGGATTCCATATGCTAAAGAAGGAATAAACCCCGCCCAAAAAAGCGTACCATAAAAATCAAAAGAGAACCATAAAAGGCAAAATAAAGCCACCCAAAACCCTGCCGTTCTCTGCCCTGTGCATATAAATCTCCAAACCCCTCAATTGCTCTGCTCAGTTCAAAAAACCTAAAGCTGCAACAAATTCCAAAACCCAGCCCTATTGAATGTAAATTATTTCCTCGGCATACTCCTCAGTGCGGACAAATTTCATTCAAGCACTGCCCCACGTGTACACAAAATCCCTTCAAAAACCCTATTTGACCGTTCAAATTTCAGCGCTTTGACATTAGGGTTTGAAATAAACGGCATTTGAGTGCCCTTATCCTATAATTCGGTTGCTCCGAAACCCTCGGAATCACAACTCCGCCGACATAATCTGCTCTGAAAACACTTCTCCTTCATGTATGTTATATTGCAGAAAGACAAAAGCCTTCGGCCAGCCGAATAATATAATCTACAGTAATGTAGCTCTGTTTTTTAAAAACGACGGCTCAAATTTCTACCGATTTATTGTAATTTTTTCTCGCTCTTGACCATGAGACTACCTAAGATTAGAAGGCAAGAAGACAGGGCCAAGAAATAAAACATCCTAGCGGTCAAGCGCTCCCATGTGACCATGCGGTTAGGATATAGTACGGCGGCGGCCCCTTCGTTTCAAGAATCTCTCGGTACTTGCCGTTCCACGTGTCGAATTAGGGACAAGGTTGAGTTTGGTGGATTAGCTCTGCGTAGAAAAAGATACATCTTAAGCTTTACAAAATTGATAGCTTGGCTTTTCTGTTTCTTTTTCTTGCTAACCTTTTGGAGATAAATGAAAAAAATAATACTAATTAAGTGGTTTTTGAATTTAAACAAAACTGTTTTTTTAGATGAAATAATTAAAAATTTGAGTGAGGAAAGGTGGCACTTCGTAGTTAACATCACTTTCCTTGAGTTAACATCGCATTGAAAACTTGTAAAAATTCTATTCCAAGCAAGTGGTAAATTTCAAAAATAGAAGTTGGCTTCAAAAGTCATGAAAAGATTTTTTAGGTTTTGCAATTTTTCATTCCCCGCATGTTTTTTACATGCAATCTTTAACTGAATTAGTTTGAAAAATAAAATATAAAGAAAAGTTGCTAATTTAGATGTCATTTTTTATGGGAATTATAGACAAAGTTAGTGTGATAATTTTGTTTCTTTATTTAAATGGTTGGAGATTTATTGAGGTTTCTTAAAATTCAAGATAAGGCAATATAAAGTAGTAAGTACTTGCATTGAAAAGGAGGTGCACCTCTTATGTCTATAGTGCCTTCTATGGTTGCATTTAGTCATTATTTGTTTTGATGTAAGTTAGACTTTATTTATATTTTCCTATGACTATTTGTATATTATTATTAATTTGTATTGACATCCATGAGATGCACTTGGTTACAGTTATATTCTTTTGGTCATGTAGATATCATTTGGTCATGTAGATATCATTGTCAATGTGGTTAGTGGTTTATGCTTGTGATTTTAATGATGATCATATATTCATGATGACTTTATGATGATGTGACACAATGATATCTTGTATATGTTTATATGAGGATACTTTGGTTAATGAGATGCTCTAAATTACTATGATTTGTTAATATCTAGTGTACCTCCCATGTTTGCTTTGTGTTGCTGCCTATTTTGGACCCAAGTTAGACTCTAGCTATGGATTCTAAGATTATTTTGTATTATGTTCTTATGTAGTAACTTTCATTTGTAGTAACTATTGTCATGGGATGTGGCTTATGATGTGTATGTTAGTGATGATTGTATATGTTGTTAACTCATTGTTAATGTCTGGACTATTCTATTTTGAGGATGCTTGTTGTGTTATGTTTTTGTTATTGCGAGATGATCTTTTAGTGATGTGCCAGTATTTTGATAAGTTTTCATGATTTCGATTGTGTGTGTGATGATCCTTCGATGTTGATTGGGTTGTCTATTTGGAGGATATTTCATTATGTGGTGATTGTTGTAATTTCATGATAATGTGCCAGTGTTGTGCCTCTAAGTTGTTGTGATATTGTGATGATTTTATGTTTTTGTCTACCCATACATTAGACAATGGTTTAAATTTTATATATTGTATTATTGACAATGGTTGGCAATGTTAACTTCGTAGCTTGGATAAGATTATATTGGTGATGCTTAAGTGATAATTAATGGTGACTATTAATGGGAATCCTATATAATTAGATGAGATTAGTATTACGATGATCATTAAATGATGATTACTAATATTTAACTTTATTTAATGATGATGGCTGACAAGTAATGGTAGCTAATGATCCTTACTGAGATTTCTTGTTGTTAGAATAACTAAGAGGGGGGTGAATCAGTGGCCTTAACAATTATTCCAAAAGATCCAACCAAAAACTTATCTCTCAAATATAATACCTTTGGTTATCTTACAGTCCCAATTTCATCAAGATGTATGCCATAAATAATCTTAACAAATACAAACTGTTCAGTAAGATATATTGTTTATCTTTTCTGGACTTTACGGAGTAGCAACAAATAAACTTAGTGTTAACAGACCAATCTAGTTTCAATAATGTGTAAAATAAAATATCAATGCAATGAAACATATACACATTTGACACGTAGATTTTAACGTGGAAACTCAATATGGGAAAAACCGCCTGGGACTAGTAACCCAAAATATTTTGATGTAGAACCCAAGATCTAATTGCTACTGAGAGTTAGCCTGACTCTGCTTCAAGGTCTCTTAATGGACCTTATAGGGTATTATCAAACCCTAGCTTGAGGAAGTCACTAAGATCTTCACCTCGAGTGCTCTAGACCTGGTTCTCACCATAAAGCTACTATCTCATGTTATAGAATCTATTATGATAGATTTATTCTCCAAGTTAAACCGACTGATTCAAGATGAAAAACCCAACTAAAAATATTACACCAAGAACACATAACAGATTACAAAAGATAGTGCTCAAAATACTCTATGTATTGCTATCTCAAATCTAAACATGTACAATACTCTAAAATCTTCCATCTCCTACTCTATCAATTACAAACTTCTAACTATATAGCTACATCCTTCAAAATATCTTGCGTCCTCCAACAACTTCAACAACCTTGCACAGAAGGCATAGGTGATCCATAAATGACCCTCCCATCACTGGAACAGGTGTCCCTATCCATCAAAGACAAAAATGACATGTTGAGAGCCATTGCAGTTGACCCAGCTGGTAACAAACATCACATCTCATGTTTCCCGGATCGTTAACCGACATAACCGAGCAACAAACTGCCATTACCGAGCACCAATCCCAAGCGTCAAAATAAACTTCACCTTCAATACCCAAGCGTCAGTCAACAAACTTGAAATTTGCAAGCAACATCACCGAGCAACATCCCCGAGCACCAACTGTAACCCGAGAGACATTACCTAGCGACGTACCCGAGCATTCCGCGCAGCATACCCGAGCAACCTAGTGTAACCCGAGCAAGGTTCCCGAGTAGCATTCCCGAGCACTAGTACAACTTAGTGCCATTTCATCGATTGCGGTTGCTAGAGCCTCGTTGGATTTGCAGAGGTTTATAAGCTACCTCAACACACACTTAAACTAGAAAACAATTATTAAGCAACTATGGTGTTTGTTCACTGATTGACCTCGGTCATTACAAGAATGGTGGAACAAAACACCTTACAAACTAAAAATGCTTCTCTAACCTAGGTGCTCCTACACCATACTGTTGGAAATAATGGAAAGTGTGTACTGAGAGGGGAGGGGTGAATCAGTACCTCTAAAACTTTTATCTCTTTTAACCTTTATCCATTGTGTAATCAATTGTATAACCAGCCATTTGTTCTATACTATCTTTGTGTAAGATATATCAATTCTTTAAACTTTAACAAACATGTAAACATTCATAGAAACATTCATGAAAGTAATTGACTCGTAACACAAGATATGGTAACGCATAAAACCCCTATTAGAAGGTAAAAAATGTGGTGGGGATGGCACCCACAAAAACTTCACTATCTGCAGATTGGAAGGGGTCGGTTAAGGCTTACAATTTGATCACTTCTAATGATCTACCCTGTTAGGAGTATTATGTGGAGACTAGTTAAGATCTACTGTATTAAGAGCTTTAGCAACACTGTTTAGTGTGCACTCGGTTAAGAGATTTATAATAGGATTGTTAAATCCACTTTTCTTGAAAGGATTTCTTCTATTTGCTACACTTGTTAGAATGTAGACAAAAATGCTCATTGACCTGAGTGTATGCAATCTAACAATTGTTGATTACATATCCATTACAAATCACATGTATAAATATATCACCTAATGTGATTGATTAATACCTATGTTGCTCGGTAGCCTCTGTTCTTGGTTCTTGATAACCAAATTCATCTTTTGTTGTTCTGCTTCTTGAAACTCTCAGTTTGATCCATAGATGTGCTCATTGGCTACATTCATCCTCTCATCCATGATAATGAATGATTACAACATCTATTTATAACATAGATTGACCTAATTAGGTTTCACATATAACAAAACTAACTCTATCTTGGTAACCTCCTCTCTGAACTATGATTTTGCTTCTGAAAGATCTTGTCTTAACCATTTGATCTCAATGATCTTCTCATAATGCAATTTGATTGCATTTCCATCGGTGGTTAGACTTTGTGCACTTGTAGTTAGATCGGATTTGATCTTTGTAATCTTGTCATTGTTTTCCTTTGTGAATTTTTCTAATGTGCATAGCTTTTGTATTAAGGAAACAGCTTCGGTAATGATTGGATCTAATTCATCTGATAACTCTGAAAGCTTTACCTTATTCTCTGTCACTTCTTGGCTAATCTTTTTCTGTCAATTTGTATTCAAAATTCTATTTTGCTCGCTCCTCAATTTCCTTTTCTGCATCTACATTCTGTGTTGTGATGGCTTCGGTGAGGATGGCAAGTTGATCTAGAATGGGGGCAGTGTGATCAACATCAATTTCGGGAACTATCTGGCTCAAGATGTCCCTTGTGTTCTCTAGTACCAATGAATCTCAGTGCTGCTTCTTAAGCTTCTCTTGCAAAGCTTTCCTTTGACAGATTTCTCCATACTCTTGGAGTGACTCAAAATCTAATGTAGTTGGGTCACACTTCGGTATTTCAATGATTTCATCTAGTGTGACTTCCAACTTGTTCTTCTTTGTTTTCTTCTTCTTCTTTTTTGATCCACATGTATGTAGAATCATAGCCAGCTTTTTTGCTTGGTCTGATGTGCTACTAGATGGCTTCTAAGGTGTTGTACCTTTCTCTTATTGCTCGGTGTTTGTGTGTCAGTTTTCTGAGGACATCTCCTTGTCAACCTTTGGTGTTTCTGTAGCTTTTCCTTTGGTTTCCTTTGGTGTGGTATCAACTGTCTTGTCTTGCTCATCCTTCTCTTTTTGCACTTCTTTAGCATCTTTCATTTGTGCATCTTTCTCGGTGGTATCTCCGTATTTTTGTTCTCCAGCAATGACATTTTGTTCATCGGTTGTGTCATTTTCTTCAGATGTATCTTTTTGGTCATCATTACCCTTATCCTCAGGTATGCTTGCATCGGGCTCGGGGGTTTTCTCCTTTTGTGAGATAATATTGATTGCTTGAATCAATAATTGCATCTGGCCTGATATATGTACTTGTACAGAATCAACTGTAGTGTCATGTTCGTCAGTTTGGTCTTTGACAACAGTGACATCTTCATCTTTCTGAATTTCATTTGAAGGATCACCAGTGATGTCAATAATACTATTATCCATAGTAGTGTCTGGCCATGTCTCATCTGCAACATCCATATTCTTGTTGTCCATAGTGTCCAATTCTAATGTTGTGACATCTTTATCAATTGTAGTAACATGTTCAGGGGCTTGCCTCCTCAGTAGGTTGATTGAGTATTTTGCTCCAAATTTTGTTACTATCCTTTTCTAGCTCTATAAGCTTGCCCTGTAAAACTTTGTAAGCTCTCATCATGGGTGAGAACTCCTTTGTATGTTTCATCATCATCTCCTGGATTTCTTCCATTTTTTATTCAGGAGGCATAAGAGAAACTAGGACTCTTTCCCTTATCTCCTTTTCATTCTTCAATACATAAGTCCATCCGGCAGATAATCTTTCATGTAGTGTTTTTGGCATTTTGTCATTAAATTGTATTGGTACATATTTGAAGTTTATCATTGCTTTTATCAATGCTTCCTCAACCTTGTTCTGATGATCGGGCTCTAATGTTAGCCACTTTCTGACCTTGGTGTTGGTTAAGCCACCTCTTTTTGCAATTGACGCACATATCTCATCAGTAGTTTCAGGAATCTTTGTGTTTTCTATTTGGACAAATTCATCTTGCTTTATGTCCTCCATGTCTTCCTTGTTTGGGATTAGCTTCCTTCTCCTCATTGGTGCTTTGGACTATTTGGTTGGAGGCTCTCTCTTATAGGTCCTTACTTGACCTTTCTTTATAGGTGAAGGACTTGTATCCTTAGTTGTTTGACTCATTGTCCTTGTTGTAGTTGTAGTCCTAGGATTCTTAGCTAGTGGAGGTAATGGTGTATCTGACTCTGTTGACTCTGAGTCACTCTCCTTCTCAGCTTCACCGACGGGTGACTGTCCCTCAGTTTCTTCTTTGTGTTTGGTTTCCTCTTCTGTAACTGACAACCTTTTCTTTAAGTTCTTGACCATCTTGTCTTTCTTCCTGTCAATCTTCTTTACAACTAAGCTTGTTTCGATTCTTTCTTTAGCTTCTTCATAAGTGTCAAACTTAGGTTGTGTTTTATCTAATGGCTCATTCATTAATGCATCAATTGCATTAGATGCTTGATCTATATTTACCTTATAGTCAAGTGGAGATAGCCATTTTGTTCTCAGTATAGGTGGCTTTATGTATGTGTAGTTAGTGTCTACCATGAAACAAATGTCAGTTTTGAACTTTTCAATTAATTGTTTTGGGATCCTTACTCTCTTCTGCATCTCTCCTTGAATCCAACAAAGTATTCATCCATTACTGACTCAAAATTATCTCCTAGTGATTTTATAAACTCACTAATCTGAATGGTCACTGGTCTTGTTATGTCCCATTGCACATTTCCTATAGATGGAAAAGATTCTTGAAAAATAGAAGAATATGCACATGATAAGTGAACCAAACTATATGAATTTGATTTTGCATTTCTTATTGTCTTTAAGTTCTCTTCTAGCTGATTGAGTAGAAGTTCTGACGGATCCAACTGAATTCCCTTTTTGACAATCTTGTATGTTGTATCCACTGCTCTGAATGCAATGTTGTTCATCCTACTAGCCTGAAAGAACTTGTATCCTAAGACACATGCTCCAAATTTTAGTTCATCATCAGTAATGGTGGATACCTTAAGTCCTCTTCCATCACATTTAGCTCTTGTGTGCTTCTCAATGTCAACTTTAGGTGGGTGCTTCAATGCCTTTACCTTGTCATTTATTGGATAACCAGTGACAACATGTATAACATCTCTTATTATCGGTTTAGGCTCATCCAGCCATAGCTTTCAGTCATGGATCTTACTCAGTACTAAGCGAATTCATCCGGTCTTGAATTCCTTCGAGAAACATAGGGCATTTGTGAGCCCTTTTACTTAGATGTGTTTGTGTTCTTATTTGATAGTGCCATCATCTTTGCATAGCTTCTTGAAAGCTTGCTCAACCTCCAGGTCACCAATCTCTGCAATCTGGCAATGTATGTATGCTCGCACGTCTTCGATGAGAAAAACCCTAGTTAGTATTCTTGAGAATGCTCCAACATTGTCAAGTTGTGACACAACCTCTGGACATATCTTATAATGTGGTTCCTCACAGGTAGAGTTCTTTATAAGATTGATCTTGTTCTTCTTAACAATCTTGAGCTTAGCGGTTCTTGATGTGGTCGCCATGGATTCTAAAATTAGGGCTTTTCTATAAATGATAAATAGAGTTCTCAATTTATGCTTGGTACTTACTTTAACCTCTGTAGTTGTAAATGATCTGCTAGGAGTGTTGTGAACCTGGTTGGAGTCGCTCTGCAATGTTGTCGCTTCTTGCTCTGGTTTTGCTCTATTTCTTCGCTCTGGTCACTTGGTGAAGAATGAAACCTTTCGTCATCTATTTATAGACTTTTCTCTAAGTTGAGTCATTAATGCTCAACCACTCCTTAGTGTGTGAAGATGGAGTCATCAGTTGAAACACTAACTTCTCTTTCGGTGATAACACGATGCTTCGGGCAGTCGTTTAACTTGTTTCTTTTACCAACGGGTTTCGGTGTTTTGTGAAGACAACTTTGTCAACTCACATGATTAATGACGGATCTCAGTTTACACTAGCAACTTAGCCTTTATGTGTTAACCGACGATTCTCTCTAAGTGTAGACAACTCAGCTTTGAATGTATACCGATGCATATTGACAAATGAAATTATTTTCACAGAATTATAACAAGTAATACCATAGTGCATCTATAATCATGTTGATTTGGTATTTTAACTATGTATAATGGAAATAATGCAAAATATATCTTGGTATAATGCAGTTCCATACTTACTTGTTCTACTTAGGTGGGGGTGGTGATGTCGCCAGATCCATTGGATAAGGTGTCACCAATTGCATTGATCGGTCCAGCTTCATCAGTGTTTGTAGCTTTCCTCCACGTTTTGTTTCTCATCTTCCTAATGTCTTCAATAGTGTTTCCATTGGCAAAGGTGTTGGTCTCTATCATTCAGTCTCTACAGTTTTTCTTCAGATGACCAACTTTGTTACAGTGTAAACATGCCATTCCGGGGTTAGTCCAGCCTCTAGACTTTCTTGTCTATTATCTCATATAGTTTGCAGCTATGTGACCAAATCTTCCACATGCTGTAAAAATTTCCCAAGTGTTGTAATCCCAAACATATTGGTTACCAACTCTTTTCAGTTGATAGGCAGATTCTTGACCTTTAGGCTTCCATGCTTGATTTTCTTTTTCCAGCATTCAAGAGTAGTGTGCCCATGCATTTTGCAAGTAGGACAGTATTTGTCCATGTAGGTTTACTTCTTTGGTTGTTTCATCTCAAATTTACATTCATATGCTTTATGTCCTTTCTTGTTACATTTATAACAAATTCCTATGAATGAAGATGCAGATTTAGGAATACCTTTCATTTTGCTCCTGCAAACATTTGATGTATGGCCTTGCTTTACATAGTGATTGCATGTTAGCTTTCTTGGTCTTGGATTTGCATATACATTCTTTGGTTCAACTTGGTTGGGTGATTCTTGATTCTTGGTATAGCCTAGTCTGGTGTTGTTGTTGGCTCTCCTTTGTCCATCAAGAAAATTATCCATTCTTTTATTTCTTTCTTCATCTTTCTTGATTATCTCATTATGCTGCTGCTGAATTATTACTTCTTGTTTTGGCTTTTCATTTTCTTCCCTTAGCTCACTGATAGCTTCTATTCTTTCAACGAGTTCAACATTCATTATGTTTGCCTCTTGACTCATAAGAATAATCTGATTTGTAATCTCATGGTGATGTTCTGTAAGTCTTTGTAGTTCTTACTCTTTCTCTTGTAGCTTTTCAGTAATCTTCCTTTTATCATCAATAACTAGTGTTCTCTCTTGCTCAGCTTGTCTAGCATTGTTCATGACATTAATCATTCTTACCATCTGTGTCTCTTGACCAATTTGCAAAGATTTCACTTGTCCAGCCAGATGTTGATTGATTTCATTTAAGCTTGTGATGTTTTCTTCTGATGTGTCTGATGCTTTTCTTGTAGTAGATCATGAAGGCTCAAATAGATCTGGTATCTCTTCTTCATGGTAATTTGTTTCATTACAGTGAGATACCATAATCTTTATTTCATCTAGCAGTTGTCTCATCTTGATTCTAGCTTCCCTATGCTGCTCATAGAAGATCTAAATTTCTAGCTTTTGATTCTCAATACTTTTGTCAAGTCTGTACTTCTCCATTCTATGATCTTTTCTCTTAAGTCTTTAAGCTTTCCAAATAAGAGTTCTAGCTCTGATACCAATTGTTGGAAATAATGGGAAGTGTGTATTGAGAGGGGAGGGGTGAATCAATACCTCTAAAACTTTTATCTCTTTTAACTTTTATCCATTGTGTAATCAATTGTATAAACAACCATCTATTCTATACTATCTTTGTGTAAGATATATCAATTCTTTAAACTTTAACAAACATGTAAACATTCATAGAAACATTCATGAAAGTAATTAACTCATAACACAAGATATGGTAATGTAGAAAACCCCTGTTAGAAGGTAAAAACTACGGTGGGGATGGCACCCACAAAAACTTCACTATCTGCAAATTGGAAGGGGCCGATTAATGGTTACAATTGGATCACTTTTGATGATCTACCCTGTTAGGAGTATTATGTGGAGACTGGTTAAGGTCTACTCTATTAAGAGCTTTAGCAACACTATCTAGTGTGCACTCGGTTAAGAGATTTACAATAGGATTGTTAAATCCACCTTTCTTGAAAGGATTTCTTCTATTTGCTACACTTGTTAGAATATAGACAAAAATACTCATCGACCTGAGTGTATGCAATCTAACAATTGCTGATTACAAATCACATGTATAAATGTATCACCTAATGTGATTGATTAATACCTTTGTTGCTCGATAGCTTATGTTCTTGGTTCTTGATAATCAAATTCATCTTTTGTTATTCTGCTTCTTGAAACTCTTAGTCTAATCCATAGATGTGCTTGTTGGCTACATTCATCCTCTCATCCATGATAATGAATGATTACAACATCTATTTATAACATATATTGACCTAATTAATTTTCAGGTATAACAAAACCAACTCTATGATCATAGGTTAAAAACTTGAACTTGATCTCCTAGTCTGCATGTTATTAATCAGTTAGACTAATTAAAACAATTACAATAATGTTGCATGTCCCTTAAGTAATGGTTTTAAAACAAATCAAGACTCTATAAATAGAATATATCTACTTTATCTGACTTGGAAATCAGATCCACTTTTCTCGAGATGTAACTGACTTTTGGTATCTGATGCTTGATTTGCTCTGAAATCATTTTGACTGTCTTTCGGTGTTCTTTGGTTGAACTGTCTGTCGGGTTCCTCTCTTGTCTATTCTCTTGGTTTGCACTATGTTCTGCTCGTCTGGTTCCTCTGTCGATTTGCTCCTGTCGGGTTCCACTTTATCATCTTTGGGTTGCACTTTTGGTTTACACTGCAAAACTGTGTAGTCGGTTTTCTCCTTTCTTAGCATTTTTGGTTTGAGTTGAAAACCTGACTTTCAGTGTAGTGTAACTGATGGTTTAAATAACTTGTTTTCTCATTGCATACTAATGGCAAAACTTTATGTTTATCACATACTCCCCAAACAAAAAGAAATCAACTTCCAGGTGGTTGGATTAAGTTAGGACTGATGCCTAACTTCTTGAAATTGGTTTTTTGCACCCATGTAGCCTCTGAAACAGCTTGTCCTTGCCATTTGACCAGATGTTCCATGTAGGTTTTCTTTCTAGTCTGCTTGGCAACTCTTGAATTCAAGATTTTCTTTGCCTTTTGTTTCGATGCAACTGGAAGCTTGAGTGCTTTGAGATCCTTTGCATCTATTGCTAGATTAGAATCTCCTTCTGGAATTGGTCCTTTATAGGATAACAGATCTGCCACATTGAAAATAGGAGAGAATCCTATGTCTACAAGAAGTTCAACTTTATAAGCATTAGACCCATACTTTTCCAAAATTGTACAGGGGCCTATCTTCCTCATCTAAGGTTTACTCGGAACTCCTTTCTGCAACCTTGCTTTTTTTAGGTGCACCATGACCAAATCTCCAAATTGAAACTAAATATCTCTTTTTCTTGCATCTACCTTCTGCTTGGTGTGATTTGTATTGTCTACTAATGCTTCTTTGAATGAATCATGGACCTCTTTCATGGATTGAGCAAAATCTTCAGCATACCCACTCCTCTTTGCATTGCTTCCAAGATCCTTTAATTCACATATACCCCTGGGATGAATCTCATACACTATTTCAAAAGGGTTCTTTCTAGTGGATCTATTGACTGTGACATTGTATGCAAATTTGGCTTGAGCAAGTAACTGATCACATGATTGTCCATACTCTTTGGTGAGGCATCTCAAAAGATTTCCTAAGCTTTGGCTCACCACTTCAGTCTGACCATCAGTCTGTGGATGATATGCTGAGCTAAAGGAAAGATTTGTACCAAGCTTCTGCCATAAGGTTTTCTAAAAATGACTCATGAACTTAGAGTCTCTATCTGATACAATACTCAAAGGTAATCCATGTATTCTTACTGCTTCTCTAAAGAATATATTTTCTATGTAACATGCATCATGTGTGGTCTTGCATGGCATAAAGTGAGTCATCTTGCTGAACCTACCAACAATCACAAAGATGTTGTCCATTCCATGCTTGGTCTTCCGTAGTCCAACTACAAAATCCATTCTAAGGCATTCCCATGGTTTATTTGGGATAGGAAGGGGTTGATACAATCCTACATTGGATGAAGTCCCTTTTTCCTTTTGACAAACGATACAAGTCTCTACATACTTCTAGACATCCTGACTCATTCTTGGCCAATAGTAATACCTCTTGACCAACTCTAGAGTTTTATTCAACCCAAAATGTCCACTCAATGAACCATTATGCTTTTCCTATACTAGGTTCTCCCTCATTGAACCTCTCAGTACACAAAGTTTTCCTCCTTTAAAAAAAATACCTTCTTGAAGAGTATACTCAGAATACTCACTATGAAAATGATTTTGAAAATTTTGACATACCTTGTATGCTGCTGAAAATTCTTCATCTA
This sequence comes from Thuja plicata, assembly GCA_018584345.1. Classification (NCBI taxonomy): domain Eukaryota; kingdom Viridiplantae; phylum Streptophyta; class Pinopsida; order Cupressales; family Cupressaceae; genus Thuja; species Thuja plicata. The sequence continues at coordinate 231,685 of MU226789.1, forward strand.
CTGGATACAGATCCTTGAAGCTTTCAATGTCAATGCTCCTTAGATGAACTTCTTGCACTGTGAGTAACCTTCTATTCAATGTGTCTGCTACTTTATTATGTACTCCCTTCTTGTGCTTATATATAATCCACCCATTTCATATGCTTATGGCTTAGTTTATCCTGTGAACTTAGAAAACTCAAAGCCTGATTATCGGTAAAGAATAAAAATTCTTTGGGAAGGAGATAATGTATCCATTTCCTTAGTGCTTGCACTAATGCATACAATTACAAATCATATGAGGAATACTTCCTCTTTGCATCATTGCGCTTCTCATTGTGAAAAGCTATTGGCTTTCCTTCTTGACTCAAAACTACACCGACAACAATGTTACTAGCATCACACTCCATAGTAAACAATTTTTCAAAACTAGGAAGTGTCAATATCGGTTGAGTTGCTATCCTCTTCTTCATATGCTCAAATCCTTCATCAGCCTGCTCATTCCATTGGAACTTGGATTTCATACCTCCTTTGATGGTATCTAAAATAGGTGTACTAATTTCACTGAACTGTTTGATGAACTTATGGTAGAATTGTGATAAACCATGGAAGCTTCTTACTTCAATAACTGACTTCGGTGTAGGCCAATTCAAGATTTCTTCCACCTTGCTGATATCCATCTTCAAGTTACCCTCTAAGAGAACAAAACCTAAATACACCGACTCTTGCTTCATGAATTCACTCTTTTCCAAGTTGATTGTCAACTTTCTTCATGCAATCTTTGCATTACCATTTGCAGATGTCTAAGATGATCATCTTTTGTTTTTCTGAACACTATGATGTCATCTAAGTACACTATAACCCATTTTCCAATGAATTCCTTCAAAACCTCATTCATCAATCTCATAAATGTGCTTGGGGCATTTGACAACCCAAAAGGAATAACAAGCCATTCATAAAGTCCTTCGGTAGTCTTAAAAGTAGTCTTCCACTCATCTCCCTGTTTAATTCTTATTTGATGATATCCTCTCTTAAGATCTATCTTGGAGTAATATCTAGCTCCACCAAGACAATCCATCAAATCTTCTATCCTTGGTATTGGAAACCTATACCAGATAGTAATCTTATTTATGGCCCTAGATTCAATACACAACCTCCAAGTACCATCTTTCTTTGGGGCTAAGACTGTGGGAACAACACAAGGATTTATGCTCTCTCTAATCAACCCTTGGTCATTTAGTCCCTGGATTTGGTTAGAAATCTCTGCATTTTGTTGTGGTTTCATCTTATAAGCAACTTTATTTGGAAGTGAGGCTCCTGGGATAAAGTCAATCTGATGACTAATAGATATCCCAAGGGGTAGGATAGCTAGTTGACCATCACTAACTATTTCCTGGTATTGAGTTAACAACCTTTGGAACACTAAAGGCAACTCTTCCCTCTTGTTTCCCTTTTCACCTTTTGGTTTCAAAACCAAAGCAAAGCCTACTCCATCTTATTCTTCTAATGTCTTTAAGAATTCTTTCTCACAGACCAATAGTAGCTTGGGACCTCTTTTCTCCTCTTTCTCTTCTTCCAAGTTTGACTGTACCTTGAAAGTTATTCCATCCTTCTTGAAGGAATATGAGTTCTTAACTCCATCTTGTACTGTAGCTTGGTCAAACTGCCAAGATCTACCTAATAACAGATACACATCCAGGGATAGGACATCACACAAAACTCTGTCCATATACCTCCCTATGGAAAATTCTATCTAAGCTTTCTCATTGACTATTACATGTTGATCTTTATTCAACCAAGTAACTCTATAAGGATTAGTTTGAGGGATCCTTGTCAATTTTAACTTCTTAATAGCTTCTAAAGAAACTATATTATCAGTAGAACCTGAATCTATGATAACTTTATAGACCTTACTGAGTGCCTTGCAATTGAATCGAAACAAAGATCTCCTTTGGCTTGACTCTTCTTTGATGGGTTCTTTGAGGAGCACTCTTCGAACCATCAAATGCTTTCCCATCTTTGATCCTATGGCGACTTCTACAATCTTGCTGCTAGAAGACTCTTCTTGCACATAGTTAGCTCTTTTCTCTCTTCCTTGTGAAGTAGATCTCTTTGCAGGACACCGATATGCAGGATGCCCAAACTATTGATAGTTATAACATTTCATCGAAGAGAAGTAAGATCATCTTCCTTGATTATCAATTCTTCCTCTTGAACTCTTGTTTGAACCCTTCCTCGGTTGTAACCACCTCAAGTGCTACTGGATTCTCCTTGGTTCTCTATGAGTTTGGACTCACTCTGATTCTTAACTTCAGGATTCCTTCCTCCATATCCTCCTATATGACCTCGATTTTCTCTTTCTCTTCCTCCACTGTTTGAATCTTGCTTCTTCTTAAACTTCTCTTCCACCTTGAGGGATAGTTGATAGCATTGGTGTATAGTCTTGGGGCTTAAGAGATTTATTTCTTCTTGAATACTCCATTTGAGGCCATTCTGATATCTTGCCACCTTTAGGGTTTCTTCTTCCATCACATGGGACCTTAAGCATAGTTTTTGGAATTCTTTTGTATAGGCACTGACTTCTAAGTCTTTCTGTCTCATATTCTACCTTTTCTTGTGCAACTGCACTTCATAATCATTAGGAAGGCAAGTTTCCTTCAACTTCACCACCATACCTTTCCAGCTTGTTATGGGGTTCTTTCCTCCTTTTTCCCTTTCATCTTGGACAAATTTCCACCAAGTGAGAGCAGTTCCTCTCAATCTTGTCTTGGCTATTCTAACTTTCTGAGCTTCAGTCACACTATCACAATCGAAGTGATTTTCAAGACCTTCTATCCATTCCATGATTAATTCTAGATCCATCTTGCCCCTAAAAAGAGGCACATCTTCTAAGGACTAACCACTCATTGCCTTCAATGATTTAAAGAATGGCTCTTCTTAAAGCATAGGGTCTGGCTCTGGGATCATGTCCTCCTCGGCCACTAATTTACCCCTCTCATCAGCTTCTCTCATCATTTCACTGACTGCTATAGTCCGAAGCTGCACTTCTTCTAACTTGCATGCCATTTTGGCTAACTGCTCCTTCAGGAGTCCGTTCTCCTCTCTCTACTCTCCTATGTCTCTTGTTAGCTCTGCATTGGACAACATGTTGGATGAATTTACAGACTCTTCTAAAAATTGTACCCAAACAACACAAGCCTAATCTTCTAACTTGCTCTGATACCAATTTGATGTAGAACCCAAGATCTAATTGCTACTAAGAGTCATCCTGACTCTGCTTCAAGGTCTTTTAATGGACCTTATAGGGTATTATCAAACCCTAGCTTGAGGAAGTCACTAATATCTTCACCTCAAGTGCTCTAGACCTGGTTCTCACCGTAAAGCTACTATCTCATGCTATAGAATCTATTAGGATAGATTCATTCTCCAAGTTAAACCAACTGATTCAACATGAAAAACCCAACTGAACATATTACACCAAGAACACAATAGATTATAGAAGATAGTGCTCAAAATACTCTCTGTATTTCTATTTGAAATCTATTACATGTACAATACTCACAATCTTCCATCTCCTACTCTATCAATTACAAACTTCTAACTATATAGCTACATCCTTCAAAATATCTCGCATCCTCCAACAACTTCAACAACCTTGCACAGAAGTCATGGGAGATCCATAAATGACCCTCCCATCACTGGAACAGGTGTCCCTATCCATCAAAGACAAAAATGACATGTTGAGAGTCGTTGTAGTTGACCCTGCTGGTCACAAATGTTACATCCCATGTTTCCTAGGTCGTTAACTGACATAACCGAGCAAAAGACCACCATTACCGAGCACCAATCCCGAGCGTCAAAATAAAATTCGCCTTCAATACCTGAGCGTCAGTCAACAAACCCAAAATCTATAAGCAACCCTGAGAAACATCCCCGAGCACCAAGTGTAACCCGAGAGACATTACCAAGCGACATTCCCGAGCATTCCGCATAGCATACCCAAGAAATCTAGTGTAACCTGAGCAAGGTTCCCGAGTAGCTTTCCTGAGCACCAATACAACTTAGTGCCATTTCACCAATTGTGGTTGCTAGAGCCTCATTATATTTGTAGAGGTTTATAAGCTACCTCAACACACACTTAAACTAGAAAACAATTATTAAGAAACTATGGTGTTTGTTCACCGATTGACCTCAGTCATTACAAGAATGGTGGAACAAAACACCTTACAAACTAAAAATGCTTCTCTAACCTAGGTTCTCTTGCACCATATTTTCACTCTTCTAAAGTGAGTTCGGTGAAGAGCCAACCCTGTTAAAGGTTACAATACATACTGTTAAGTGCGACCTTGTTAGAGGATTTAAAACCAACATTTTGTCTTTTGACCTAACATTCTCTATGTTGTCAATAAGAAAACTTTTTGATACTCTTGAGTATCTCAATACAATAAGGACTGTTAAATCCCACTCGGTTAAGAGATTTTCTAAATCAATGGTTAAACTGATACAATAAATGATCTGTTCAAAATACAACTTTGATTTGCAAATATTCAAATCTATTGTTAGTCCAATAATACCTCTCTGATCAATATATACTTTAGTTCCTTTTCTTTCTTTCTTTATTCTTCTCGGTGAATACTTTGTCCTCTATTGCTCGGTGTCTGTAGAATTCCTTGGATCTGTTCTTCAACCTGTATGATCAGATATGCATGAAGAGTTCTATCTTCACACAAAATATACTTAGCATTCCTCTCTTTGATAATGAATTCCTTGTCTCTTTATATAGACATGATTAGCCGCTCAATCTCCTTGTTTTTGTCGTAGATCTCTCCTTGATCAATAAAACTCGCCATGATTTGCTTTATCCCATAAATCTCTTCTTTAGTTTTATTCCATAAATCTCTCCTTGATAACTGTGAATAAAACATGCTTTTAATCTCCTTCCTTGCTTTAGCTTAACTGATCGTTTATAATAAAGCAATCAATTAGTCGATCCCTAAATTGTAGCTATGTCAGCTAAGCAATTTTGTCATTCTTTAACTCTAGTTATGCTTGGTCATCAACTTTAGTTATGTTCGGTCATTAACTCTTGCTCGGTAATACTTGCTCGGTTATTGTTGTACTCGGTATACACTGTGAACTTCTCGGTGTTCACTATCACTCGGTGTATACATACCTTTTATGTTTTACTGACCACATATACTTTGTCTCTTCATATCTTCAAGGTTATGACAATATGTGTATGAACAATCAAACCATATCAAGTTGACATCAATGACAATATAATACATTACCTGATTTATTGTCTTGCATTCACTTTTGCAGCTCGGTGATCATCAACTTATCATCTTCAAACATTCAATCAGTTATATTTCATCAATCTCTCCCTTTGGCATTGATGGCAACACAATATGAAATATGTAGTATAAAACATGCCATAACATACCAAACTTATTCTTCTATAACCAATTCAAATATCTGAATCTCGGTAAGCTCTTCTAGCTCAGTTTTAATATGAATGTTTACCATACAACTCTCCCTATAGATTTGATTATACTGTGTGCTCTCCCTTTCTTCATTCCCTTCAATTGATAGGTGTAGCAATTCTGTCTTTTGATTCTGTCTCTCCCTTTCTTGTAGAATCTCTTCTCCCTTTTATGGATAGATATGCAATGTTAACTCTCTCCAATTATCTCCCTTTGATGGATGGTTATTTCATTGACAGTAACCTTTAGATATTCTCTCCCTTTGTGTTGTAGAATCTCTTCTCCCTGATAGATTTGAATCTTTCCCTCCCTTTGACAACAATGCCAAAAAATATATACAGCTCTGTAGTAGCCAATAATATCTCTGGTGTGTAGTTCAGATAAGTACCTTCAGTGTACTGATATATCATTGCAGTCCATATCTCAGCTCGCATCGACATGATTAATCATCTGATAATGTGTAGGCTGATGCAACCTCCTAGTCAGCTTAGTGACTAGTAGACAAGGGACGAACCCCTAGTCTATTCCTCAGGTATTCAAATGTATCTTTTGGCAATGGGTTTGTGAATATGTCTGCTAGTTGTTCTTTGGATTGTACATATTCCAATATTACATGTTTCTCTTGTACTTGTTCACTCATGTAATGATACTTAATAGATATGTTCTTTGTCTTAGAATGCATATCAGGGTTCTTTGAAATGTTTATAGTACTTGTATTATCACAATAGATAATTACTGGGTCAAGAATTTCCTCATTCATACCTTTCAGCAATTACTTGATCCATATAATGTTAGAGCAATTTGCAACAACAACTACATATTCTTCTTGCACCCTTGCTTTTTAGTTATCCATGTGACAAGTCTGTCACCCATAAAGAATGCTCCTCTTGTAGTGCTCTTTCTACCATCTATGTTTCCAGTCCAATCAACATCGATATAAACTTATAGATCAAATTTGCCTTCTTTATTGTACCACAAACCATAGTCTGCAGTATTCTTCAGATATCTCAAAATTCTTTTAATAGCAGTCATGTGTGATTCCTTAGGGTTAGCAGAGAATCTTGCAACTATACCAACTACATGTGTTATATCAGGTCTAGTGTGTACAACATACATTAGTTTGCCAATCATAGATCTGTATAAGGTCTAATTGTGTGCATAAATGTTGTCACACTTCTATGAATCATTCCATTCAAGGTTGCTCAAGAATGAGGCCTCAAATATCGATCCATAGCTCTTTAGTCATGGATGTGTAAAAATGTAAAATGAAGGTCCTCAGATTGACCTAGTTGTGTCTATTGCAAATACACCATGAAATGAGAGATTCAAATGCATAAAAATGAGATCTACTCTATATGATTGCAATGCATGAAAGGAAATTAAGCTAAATGATAACAATGCATATTTAATCTATGAAAGGAAATACAAATGCAAATCTAATCTATGGAAATAAACATGATTCTAATCTATATGAGGAGCCATGAATGCAAGAATAAAGAAAATAAGAAGAGAGCTTGAGTGCTCCAATTCTCCTCCAAAATTGCTCTCTAAACCTGCAGCATAACAATACTATGAAAAACCTAATATGAAAATGAGAAGGAGAGGTCTCCTTTTAAAGGAAAGTGAACGATTGAGATTAAGAGGCAAAAATC